>CAIGRK010366875.1:0-18299 GCA_903798315.1 Fraxinus greggii | reverse complement strand
CACATATTAAAGAAGTTGCCTGAAAAGTTTGGATACCACGTGGATAAGAACTCAATTTTTTCGTGTATACATGGATTAGTCTATGGCTCACAGTTCGTTGAAGAGTTTGAAGGAGGTTGGAGAGTGATGATTGATGCGTATAACTTATATGATAATGAATGGTTGTCCGGGTTGTATGATAACAGGGGTCGATGGGTGCTATGTTATTTGAAAACGAGTTTCTGAGTAGGGATGTCAACGACTCAATATGGCGAGAGTATAAATGCGTTCTTCGATGAGTATCTGCATTCTAAGACATTGTTGAAGCAATTCATAGAACAATACGAACGAGCATTGAGAAATAAGGTTGAGAAGGAATTCCAAGCAGATTTCAAGTCTTATTCGCATATGGTTCCGTGTGCAACGAAATATGAAATGGAAAAGTAATTTCAAGCAATTTATACAATATCCAAGTTAAGAGAATTTGAGGATAAGATTACTGGGAAGGTCTCCTGCGTTGTCGTAGCTGCATCGAATGGTTGTTTAGGGAGGACGTACTAGGTCAAGGAAGATGTCATTTACGAAGAAAAGGTGACGAAGAAAAAAATTTCGGTGGTGTTTCGTGCAGACAAGTGCGATATTATTTGCAGTTGTCATCTCTTTGAGTTTTCGAAAATTCTGTGCAGACATGCCATATCAGTGTTGATGCGTAATGGCGTCACATCACTATCGGATATGTACATATTGAGGAGATGGAGTAGAGATGTTTGTAGAGCCCACACAAGGGTTGCAATGAACTATGATGGTTTGGTTAGCACTCCTGGGCTGTTGAGGTATGACAGAATGTGTGAAGAATTTACTACGTTGGCAGACATTGCGTAGAAGTTGAGGAGCGATGCCGTGCGATAGTTGATTGGATTCGGTTACAATCTAAAGAGCTAATGTTTACAAAGTTGATTTGTGAGAGTAATAGCATTCCCCTGCTGAGTTTGCATTTAGGATCCCAATCTAGAGCATCACATGAAATAGGTGGAGGAAGTATACAAGATCCTAAATGCTCGAAAAGGAAGGGTACGTCAAAGAAATTTCGTAACAAAAGCCTATTGGAGTTACATTCTAAGAAATCGTTGAAGGAATTATGTTCTTGTTTTTGTTGCCTTCATTTATCAGAACAAATAGGAAATAAGTAAAGAACATAAATCGAGATCGAGAAAAAGCAATCTAAGACAAGATACACATGTCGTTCAGACACCTCAACAAGCAGTATATTCCATATCCACCACACCCTTGCCATATTCACAACTTATATTGGTAAGTAAATATTTTTTTTCATTACATTTAAAGGCCGCAATTTTTAATAACATTTTCGTTTCACATAGGGTGACTCGGAAAATAATATGCTTACACAACCCTTGACAGCATCAAATTACATTGCTCCGTCTACGTCAAATGTTTTACTTAATTATGAAGGTAATTATATGGTTTTGTATGTACAAATTGTCTATGCTTTTTTTCCCCATGTAATTGAAATTTGGTTTTTTTACAGCATGTAGTGAGTGCAATGTCATCCACAACTGGTGTTCTCCATCTTGGGTTCCATGGCGTAAGTTGTACTTTGATGCAATTTTAATCGTTTTATTATGAGAAGTACATTTGAAATGATTCTTCCTACAGTCATTCCAACCACTGATATCACCCCCTCAAAGTGCCGTACCAGGTTGGATGTCAAGTGCCACTCATTCCATTCCTCGGGGCTACTATTATTGTAGGTCCTTCTGCTCAAATTCATACTCCATGTTCTAGAATGACTTATCAAGCAGCTGGTATTGGATTAGACTGTCAACCAGATGGTTCTTCAATAAGACCATTATTTATTATGAAGGTAATTATATGGTTTTGTATGTACAAATTGTCTATGCTTTTTTTCCCCATGTAATTGAAATTTGGTTTTTTTACAGCATGTAGTGAGTGCAATGCCATCCACAACTGGTGTTCTCCATCTTGGGTTCCATGGCGTAAGTTGTACTTTGATGCAATTTCAATCATTTTATTATGAGAAGTACATTTTGAAATGATTCTTCCTACAGCCATTCCAACCACTGATATCACCCCCTCAAAGTGCCGTACCAGGTTGGATGTCAAGTGCCACTCATTCCATTCCTAGGGGCTACTATTATTGTCGGTCCTTCTGCTCACGTTCATACTCCATGTTCTAGAATGACTTATCAAGCAGCTGGTATTGGATTAGACTGTCAACCAGATGGTTCTTCAATAAGACCATTATTCACTCCTATTAATGAACATCAATAAGCAGGTGTATTCAGTAATGCAAACACAAAATGTTTGTATGGATTTGTAGTTATAAGTTGTGTTTATTTCATATTGTAATGAATAATTGATGAGGTAGTTGTTTTGGAATTGGAATGNTTCATACTCCATGTTCTAGAATGACTTATCAAGCAGCTGGTATTGGATTAGACTGTCAACCAGATGGTTCTTCAATAAGACCATTATTCACTCCTATTAATGAACATCAATAAGCAGGTGTATTCAGTAATGCAAACACAAAATGTTTGTATGGATTTGTAGTTATAAGTTGTGTTTATTTCATATTGTAATGAATAATTGATGAGGTAGTTGTTTTGGAATTGGAATGGGGTCAATTCTGTAGAAAATCTATTATCAATCTAAATGATTTTTTAAGTTTGATGAATTATTTTTGAATATGGCATTGGGAAGTTCTTTTTCTGTTCACTATAGGCTAAATGATTCAAATGTTGTATGTGTTAAATTCCATTATCTTGGATATAAATAGTTAAATGACAGTCAAATGTTAATATTTCTACATGGGATAAAAAGGCATTCCATTGCAACAAACAATTGCATTACTACAAACTACTACAAAGACTTCAGTTTCATGGTCAAGTTAATCCATTAACATTGACATGTCCAAACGATCACCAAATACAAACCTTTCAAGTACCATCCCAATACATCGAATGTTAGATAAAATCATCCGAAACTCTTTTTCGCTTATGCATTTTTATGTTGAGGGAAATTTCCAAGTCTTTCTCCTCCGTTAGCTTCGCAAGAGTTTTCAACATATGCTACAAATTATCGACCGGCTCACCTCCGTTTGTAATGCCACTAGATTCACTGTCATCATGCAATGGACACTTTTCGTTGGGGTCATTTTTACACCATTTGAAGTACCTAGAGTTACTGGTACAACAATGAAACAATAATCCTTTACGTTCTTTGTTCTTTCCCACCTCCATCCATTTGATGAAGCCCGCACCACAATTTGGGCATCTTCTCTTTTTTGGGCATTCCGGCAGCATATGTCCCTCCTATCTACAATAATGACAAATTTCTCTATTCTTGCCTGCCATCGAAGTAATCTAGTTCAACCATATAAAAGAACCACATCAATATAGCACAAATTCATTATTACTAATTAACATAGAATGCTCATTTTGTAAAAAACAATTCACTTGGTGGGATCTAAAAATTGCACGCATAAAATCCATTTTTCCCCTGTAATTTAACATTTCTCTGTAATTTTCAAATAGAAGGCAATCTATTATTCGAGTTAGTTTAGAGGTTGAAATTGAAGCTCAGCTTTTAGAAAAAAAACTTGTCATCACATCCATGCACCACAACCAATGAATTCAAATAAACATCGACAAATAATAATAACAAAAAGGTAAATTTCATATACGTTGCCTTCTTTTTGCTTGCCCAACACGAATTAGTTGGTTGGTAGTTGCTTGTCGACGGAGAAGGTGGAACGCCGGTGGTTTTGGTTATGCGGTAGTCAGAGGGTACCGCAACTTTTTGTACATTTTTTTCTAAACTGGGGAATTGGGCGGAGAGCTGGGGGAATAGTGTTGGAGTGGTTGTCGCCGGAGGTACCACCAGTGGTCGCCTGAAAATTATTGCGAGTTGTTGAAGCTTCTTAGTCACAGTGAATGGGTGGAGAGTTGGGGGAGAATTGGGGGTTAGGTTTTCAGACGGGTGAGAGTCCCTTCCATTTTCATTAGCACAATGGGCCGGATTAACAGTGCATTTTTTTAAAGAATTTACACTGCCACGTTAACAAATTTGAAAAACTGTCAAAATGGCTATGAACATGACAAGAAGCTTTGTCCAATAAATGAGCCGTGCAGGTGCAGCCCACATCAGCGGTGCATTGCAATTACACTTTTACCCTTGAACAAAAATCCCCATAAAATACTACTGTTATAAATAAAAAAACCCCTCTAAAATCTTCCTCTCCAAGTACAACATTCCTAAGCACCTTAGAATTTCTCAATTTTTTGCTCTCCCTGTCACCATCTACAAGGTAATCCATATGCATATCTTTTGATTATTAGTTCATTATTATGTGGTTATTTTACTTTAATCGAGGGTTTTAGCTATCAATTAATCTCAATCATTCACGTGTAATTCTAATGTAAATTCGTTTTTTCGTAGTGAGTACATGGTGGGAGGTGCTTCAGCTTCTGGTGCTACCGGGAATGTCGCCGGCGTGAGAATCGTTGTCGCCGGAGATGCCAAGACCGGGAAATCGAGCTTGATAGTTACGGCCGCCACTGATAATTATCCGAACAGTGTCCCTCCACTGCTACCGCCCACTAGGCTCCCCGAAGACGTTTATCCTGATCGTGTCCCTGTTACAGTAATTGACACTTCCTCGAGGTCCGCGTCCTCTCTTTATTTTTCTCTTATGTATATATATGTATATATATGTGTGTGTGTGTGTGTGTGTGTATATATATATGTTTGTTTGTTTGTGCGTGTTTATTCTTATGTGTGAATGCTCGTGACTAGAGTTATATTATCGCAAAATGGATTATGCTTGCAACAAATTGAAATCATGCTCTCTTGTGTATGGTATGTCAAGATGCACTTTTCATGAAATGGGAACAATCATTACATATGGACCGAAACACTTTTTCTTTTTTTTTTAACGAGAGAAATATCTAATAAACATAATTACTTATAAAGTGATTTGTCAACTCCTCTTTTCTAATCTGCTATGAAGCCAGGTTCGTAAAGTGTGTCGAATCTGTCAACAATACTCCTTGGACACTCGAAGACATGTACTATTTGCATTTTTCTTCCCTTGCATTAGTAATATGTTGTTTAAGTAAAAGATTTCATGAATAAAAATCAAAACTAAAAAAGATTGATTTTTCCAAAAAGGAAAAGAAGTATGAAAATAAAGATATAACTTATAAATTTACAATTTTCAAGAATTTAAATCAACGAGCCCGGACGTGTCCTATTCCTACTTTTTTGAAAAATCACACGTCGGCGTATCTGTATCATGTCATGTCCGCGCAATATATCACATTTGATATGATGTGTGCTCGGATACGTCGACATGCAATTTTTAAAAAAATATACTGACGCTACATATTGATTAAATTATTTAAAATACTTCATTTATATAGTATAAATTTAGTTTTATACTTGTTATTGATTTTTCTTGTTGAAATCTACCTATTTATTATTTAGAGACTGTTTGAGCCTATCTTTTTTTTTTTTTTGGTTTTTTGGGCCCAGAATACATTCTGAAGTAATATTTTGATGGAGATTGCGTTGTTAAAAAATAGGAAAAAAATTTGAGCTTACGTGTAATATTATTTTATTGAAGAATGTGTGGCTGAAAATAAGAGACATAAAAATGTATTTTGGAAATAACGGGGACTAAATAAGGGCTTAATAATAACTTTGAGTTGGAAATTTACAATATTTCTATTAGAAAAGATAATGATCATGATAGAGTGTTCGAGGAGTATCGATATCCAACACGTGTCTGACATGGACGCACTGGACGCGCCACCCTAGTTGAAGTGTCTTTGCAACGTAGGACATTTGAGAATAGATAGTACTTTTTATCCAATTTACATTTAGGATCATCATTATCCTTCAAAGATCCCTATATTTCGGAAATTTTATAATATGTATTTGTGATGTCTGAAATCAAATTTAACACGTGTAAGTTACGTTCACAAAACAGGGATCCCTACTATGAGGAAAATGTAATTATACATATAAGTTGAGCCTACAAGTAATAGGTAGTACTATGTGCATGCCCTTGCACACATGCTTATGTGTTTTGCATTAATATGGAACTCCTTTTGTAGGATTAAAGAGTTTTGTCAAAGCATATGACCTTCTGATTTTGTAAATGTGTCCATAATCTCATGGATCTGATTTGGATAAAACAAGTGTGCAGCTATATTCTTCTATGTGCTCCCTGATATATTGAGTTTAATTTATTCCATAATAAGGTTTTCCCTTTATAATAAGGTAAGTGAATGTTTTATTGTTCATTTGCAATTGCAATTTCATGATATTTGTATATGTTAACTGTTGCTTCTCTTCGGATGCTTGTTACTGCATATGTCTGTTTCATTGTACTTCTTTTGAGTTGAAACTTACCATTTTTTCGTTGGCTATTTATGGGAAGCAGCCCTGAGAATAGAGGTAGACTCGTTGAAGAGATAATGAGAGCTGATGCGATTGTTCTCACTTACGCGTGTGATAGGCTTGAAACTCTTGATCGGCTGAGTACTTTCTGGCTTCCTGAACTTCGAAGATTAGAGGTATTCCCATTACTTGTTAATTAGATTGAAGTCATGTTACTGCTTACCTAATTGTTATTTTAGAGCACAGAATTACCTCTAGTTTCCAAAGTCAACAATCTCGATAATTATTATGAAACTTTAGTTTTTTCTACACTTCTTTTCACCCCTTTAACTAGTGCACTTAATACATGTTTGGGCAGGTTAACGTGCCTGTTATTGTGGTGGGTTGCATGCTAGATAAGAGGGATGATCAACATTCTGTTAGTTTGGAGCAGGTTATGTCACCAATAATGCAACAGTTTCGTGAGATTGAAACTTGTATTGAATGTTCTGCACTAAACCATATTCAGGTAAAATCTAATTCACCCCAGTAATCTATGGCCAGTGATACAAAGCCAATTTTATTTAAAGTTGCAATGTCGGCATCTTATATTTGTTGGATGTATTTTGTATCTTCATGTGCAATATATTAGCAAATTATTTTCTTCAATTAATCATTATTGCAATTTATGGCTCCGTTCGTCATTTTGCTTTCGACCACATTCAAATGGTTCATTCTAGGAAATTTTGCCAATCCGAAATAGGCCGAGAGACTGGCTTGAATTATATATGATAAGTTTGATAAATCAATATGCAACATCATAATTCTGCTACACATTCATTATTTCTGAAGCTCCCTATCAAGGGTAACTAGTGTAATGGTTGGTGATTTCCTGTTTGCAGGTTCCTGAGGTTTTCTACTATGCACAAAAAGCTGTGCTTCATCCGACTGCTCCGTTGTTTGATCAGGAACAACAAGTTTTGAGGCCACGATGCGTGAGGGCTTTGAAAAGGATATTTATTCTTTGTGACCATGACAGAGATGGTGCTCTCTCTGATGCAGAGTTGAATGACTTTCAGGTCATTTCGTTATGATTTTGTTATAATATGACTCTTCATATCTTCATTTACATGTATGTACATCTACATCTACATGTATGTTTCCTGAAGATTACCAGTTTGCATGAGCCTTCTCTATTGCTGGACACTGAAATGATTAAGTGCAGGTAAAATGTTTCAATGCTCCACTACAACCTTCTGAAATAGCAATTGTTAAGAGGGTCGTGCAAGAAAAATTGAGGGAAGGTGTTGATGATCGTGGTCTTACATTGACGGGATTTCTCTTTCTCCATGCACTTTTTATTGAGAAGGGGCGTTTAGAGACAACATGGACAGTCCTACGGAAATTTGGGTATAACAATGAAATCAGACTCCGTGATGATCAGTTGCCACCACCAATAAAGAGATATCCTGACCAGGCAAGTTACCCTTTGGATGAGCTTAACTATTAGTGTGGATAATCCGAATATATCATATATAGAAAATGTTTTCCTATTTAGTTTAATCCATCCTGCTTATTCTTATCAAATCTTTTCAAGTTGTATGCCAATGTTGCTTGTGTGTGCCCCTTTTTAATACCATTTAGAAACTGTCATAATTCTTTTGATTTCACTCAGTTGATGCCAATTTCGGATATAAAATTTGATGCATCATAAAAATCTTCATCTGTTACTTGCTAACTTTGATAATGGTTATGTTCGTTGTCTTCAACTACCAAATTGTATATAAAGTTGCTTCCCACTACCAATGATGAATGTTTTGTTATTTTCTGGCTTTTAATCTATTCATCATCCATCTGATGCTAGATGGACTGAGATCCATATAGATCTTTCTAGAACATCACAAAAAGAAGTTTGTCTTCATGATGACCTCTATGATATTCTAGTAATTCATGTTTTAGATGCATCATGACAGTACTTTAGCGTTCTATTTCTATCAGCACTACTGTCAAATCTTTGAGAGTATTTTTTATCATGACATCTTTGGCTTTTCTTTTAATTTCTAAATCTTTATTGTCATTTCTGTAGAGCACAGAGCTGACTAATGGAGCTGTGGAATTTCTCAGAAGAATTTTCGCCACATTTGACATTGATGGTGTATGTGAAGTCTTTTTCTTTAAAATATGATGTTCTAATGATCATTTTAATATTTAGTTGATATGATTAGAGATTCTGTTATTAAGACAGTTTATTCTCTTGAATATTCTATCATATGAGCTTTGATAACTTGTAAACAGTTTCAGAAAGTCTGGATGTTTCATTATGGTCATTGTAGGTCAAACAGCCAGTTACCCCTGCACGCATATAAAATGTTTTAGCATTTTGAAGAAAGTTACCCTTTAATAGTTTGTGTACAACACCACCTTAGTGTTTGCTCAATTTAATTTATAAAACTTATGTGAAGAACTATACCTAGCAAAACAAATGTATAAATGATCTAAAAGCTATATTCCTGATAAACTTGGTGTCAGCTACATGATTTTTTTCACTATTCTGAATGCTTCCATGCTGCAATTCCTAAAATATCTGGTAAAATAAAATATTTTGCAATTACATAATGCCATAACAATTTTGGTCAACATCTCTCTTCCGATGTGTTTTAGCGAGAATTTGCTTTAGTGTATGAGAGAAAAAGATGAAAGGAAGCAGAGCATGTTAGGAGTGAGACTTTATTTAAGAGAAAATTAAGCTTTTAAAGTTAGCTTTTAACTGGATAAAAGATGGGCCTGATGCTAATGGTATTATGTGGATTTTTTTAGTTTTCGAGAAATTAAGGTAAGATGACCAACAGTACAGCCAACCATCATTTACAGTGGGCTTTAACATGTTTGTATAGTTTGGTTTGTAAAACAACGGTGTTCATTTATTTGGGTTGGAGGGAATGGTTTCAGCTAGTGCTCATTCAAAAGAGCTTGCTCCACATATGTTGTAAATCTACTTTCTAACTATATCTGGGGAAGCATTTTGGTATGCGTTATCATGGTAGGATTTAGGATTCAATAATTTCAAGTGATTTGTACGTTCCCATGTTTTAATTTCTATTATTTTCTTATCAATGAAACCTGGTGCTCCTGCTATTTAATTTTAGTTCACAATGTCAGATGTTGATTTTTTCAGGATGGAGCTCTTCGTTCCGCTGAGCTTGAGGATTTGTTTTCTACTGCGCCAGAAAAGTAATGTATTCTTCTTTTATATCCTCATGATCTTCATTTCCTCTTTTTAAGTAATCTACATGTTTTTCACTGCTCCTGAAGAGTAAATATTTTTCTATTACATTCTTGCACTCTATTTTTGCTTCAGCACACAAAGATCTCTCCTTTTCCTTTCATTTCTTCAGGTGATTTTGGCACATATAATAAATTTCAACCTGGTAAATAGTCACATGATAGGTGTTATGAGCTTCTGGAAAAAAAAATAAAAGCTTATTCTTTATAATCAGCCCGATTGTGAATTGTGGGTTACTACTGAAAGCTATGAAAAATTTGGCATAAACGGTACAGTTGTAATATAACAACATTTATATCTGCTTTCTAAAGGGGCTAATCTGCTAGAAGATTATTGAAGACCTACTGCTTCCACTTGAAATGGTGTATTTAAAAATTTTAACTTGTTCTGGGTTTTTGTGTGCTACTTTCTTGCTTTACAGCCAATTCAATCATTTGCTCTTTCAATATGATTTTTTTTAGTGTTATATCAAAAAGGGCAACTTTTATTGATAATATTGTAGCATCCCAAGAGATGAGTAAAGAAAAGACAATATTGTTCAGAGTAGGGGAGTGTCGGAAAATCAGGAGTATCTCACACCGTTATTTTAGTGTGGCTATGTGTTGTATATGTGGCTCATATAGAATGGACACAAGTTTATTGGATCAAAATGGCCGATGCCAGAATTTTCTTAATCCTACAGGCATGAATTGAATATCATAGTTTGATTTTAAGCGCAAAAATAATAGAGAAGTGATATAGAGAAATCAACACAAGGAGCGAAGCGGAGATTTTTATTCAGTATGAATCATAGGGTTATTTAAATGGAAATATGGAAAACTTTGAGAATGATCTTGCAAGATTATCTGTAGTCAGTTGGATTCTTTCTGAATCTGTTCTATAGAAAAGGCTTTCAAATATGAGTAATTCAAATCCTTGTAAAAAAAATTTGGGACATGGAAGCAATATTCCCCATTATATTCTTATGAAATTGCTTTAAACTGAATTTAGTCTGCACAACTAGAAAATTATGAAGTTCAGAAGATAGCAAGTCTAAAATAGTGTAAGAAGGTCAGTTTTGCACAAAAATTATCCATCCAATTAATTTTGAAGTTAAGTGCTTTCCAAATGGCTACTCCTCAGTGCTGAATTGTGTCATTTTGCCCCTGTTAGATTTAGCTAAAAATCAAATTTTTAGTAGAAATTGATAAAAGTTGATGAAACTTGTGTTTTAACAAGTTTTGGGTCTAATGAAATGTGTGATTGAAGACGAGTTTGAGGAAAAAAATAAGTTCTAGAAAATGGAGGCCAAACAAGGGCTTTGTTTCTTGTATATATGTTCTACAACAGTTATTTCTCGCTTGTTATAGATGTTTACTTTCTTTTTCTGGAATTCAGCCCCTGGAATGAAGCTCCATATGAGGACGCAGTGGAGAAGACAGCTTTGGGAGGGCTGTCACTTGATGGCTTTTTGTCATTGGTGTGTACATTATGAGCTCAATCGTCCTATGATATTACATTCTTTTCCACACGATACCCAGAATCCATAACTACTTGCACATGCACATACATGGAAAATTGAAAACTCCATATAACAATTTCTAACAAGACGATAAAATTTACATTTAGTCTACTGATGTTTGCCCAAATTGGCACTCCATCCTGGGTGGGTATGAAATTGCATGATGCGGACATAATAGATGGACTCGGACAAAGGCAGAGGTGAACACGAATGCGGACACATTGAAACGGACACGGACACGTTGAAACGAAATTTTTGAAAAGCAGGGCACAGACACATTGGAAAAATATCGATTTAAATTCTTATATTTTTTGTATACGACACAACACATGGCATGTTGGAGTAGGTTTTTGTGCAGAGTTGCAGACTTTGGTGAATTGAATAAGCAATATTTCTCCCTCCCCAATTCTCCTCTCTTTCAGCCCTCTCTCTTCTTCTCTTTCCTCCTCCCCATCCCCCTCCCCCTCTTCTCCCTCTCTTCTCTCCCCCTTTCCCCTTCTGCTACAACTTTTCTTCTAGTATACAGTGCACGATTTTTTGAACACTAGCGATAAATTTGGTTTAGCATGTTTTAATGTAACTGAAAAGTGGACAAGCTTGACTGGTCAATTTATTTATAGGCCTAGGACCATATCTACTCTTCATCTTGTATGTTATCTTTTATGTGCCTGTAAATTTTCTTTGACAAATGTGTTTTTTCTAGTGGTCCTTAATGACACTTCTGGATCCAATTCGTACCATGGAGACCCTGATATACATTGGATATGGTGATGATCCCTCAACCGCTATCCGTGTAACTCGGAGAAGACGTTTAGATCGTAGGAAGCAGCAAATGGACAGAACTGTGTACCACTGCTTTGTTTTTGGACCAAAAGAGGCTGGGAAGTCAGCAATACTGAATTCTTTCATTGGAAGGTAAAATATGCTGCTTATGTGATAAACCTTTTAAACTTCTTTTTCTTTGATTTGTTTCCAGATTCTTAATGTTAGTTGGGTCTTTTAAAACAAGTTATTCATTCTGCAGACTTTTCCCTGAAGAATATGTTCCCACTACCAATGACCGCTATGCTGTTAATGCAGTTGATCAACCTGTGGTAAGTTTCATAAAGCAAGACATGACTCATAAAATAAAAAATTTAAATTGCAAGAACGTGGTCTGCATGTGTGGACTTGCATACACATGACTATGAGCATGGATTTCTACACAATTGTGGTGTTCACTGTATTATGCAAAATAAAGGGTACTTTGCTTATTGTTAGAAACAATGTTACCTAATAAGCACACCACTATTGTTCACCAAAATGTGTATGGAAATGTAGTCTGACATAAAAATACGCATGTGGTATTCAAGGGTTAGATATATTTAGTATAAACGATTGACACCGGTGAATAATTATAGTAATAGGTTCACCCTAGAGAAATATTTCCATTTTGGAAACCGGAGCTCTTTGGAAACTCTATGAAATGTTTTGGAAATTTAGAGAAACTTTATTAACCTTTTATTTTCTATTAAAATTCAGAAACTTAAAAGAGGCATTTTATCAAAAATTTGGAAGCTTTAATTAGGAAAGAAAATTAAGGGTCCAATCAGAAATGTCACCCAATTATGGGCTTCAACTAAGTATAACAAATAATTGTGGGCTTTAACCCTTCCATTAAAAAATGGATATAAATTGATAAGTTTTATTGCCGGGATTTACCAACAATAAACTACTTCAATAATGAAAATGTAGTTAGGAATTGAAACTTAGAGAATCATTGAGAAAGTGTTATAAAAGGTTTATATTATAAATAGATTGAAATGAGTGGTGGTTAAGTTGGTAGTACTTGTGAATTCCTCGAAATGTGTGGATAAAAAGTAGCTTGAGCGTTTTATAAACAGTTTATAAACATGATCCAAACATAGGCTAAATGTTTAGCTTTAAAATTTTGATGTTGATGATGTGATACAGAAATTGGTGTTAATGGAGATACAGATATTGAAGATGATGGTGGGAATGAATCTGAAGGAAATTAATCTGACAACATGAAATGAACTTTTTTCAGGATTTTGAAGCCTTATTTGATATGATACTTTTGTAAGATTGTATAACGCATCAAATTGAAGTTTTAGTTTGACTAATTTGTGTTATTTTGAATACTATATGATGTTAAATAGCTATTTTTAAGATTGAATAATGAGTAATTTATATGAAATTATAAATTTATATGAAGTATTTTTAGTTGCATTTCATGTCATTTTTGAGAAATATTGTGTCCACACGTTGTGTAGCGTTTCCAAGGGACCTTGGGTTGCGGATCATAATGTGCTAGCATTTTTGGTTCAAGATTACTTCTTAGGATATTAGAAAATCCAAAAAGGTAAAATTTTCTAGTTAATTTGACATAGTAATAGCTGAAAACATCGAAATTAGAGTGGATTGGGAAAAAAAGATTGGAAATAGGATAAGGAGAAGAAATCAACTTGTATTTGAGAGAACTTTTGGTGCAGAAAAGCATCGAAAATCCTTTGGGAGCTGATTAATTCGAAGAAGGCTGCAAAATAATAAATCCAACTCAAATGTTGTCTTAATTTCTTGCTATTTCCCGAAATGTACAAGGTATTAAGGAATTTGTTAATTCAGACGGAGGAACACAAGAAAACTCTTGCAACATGCTTGTTTTGATCAAAATGTCTCAGGATAGTTGATCCCAATTAATGTTTTAAGTGTTTCTTGACTCTTATTTTCCTTTTGTGTGAAAATATTTATATAATGAAGGTATGGTGTTATATTTTGTGTTGACAGGGAACTAAGAAAACTCTTGTATTACGAGAGATACCAGAGGAAGGAGTGAAAAAAATATTATCCAGCAGGGATGCTTTGGCAGCATGTGATGTGGCAGTGTTTGTTCATGACAGGTAGCTGATATTCTGTTTTGCCAGTTGACTTAAATAGAATAAAATAAGTGATTGTTAGTGTTTCGAGTCATATTGGTAAAAATCACTTGGTGTAGTTGAGACTCCACTATTACCACCATATGTTTTAGCATAACTTGGTTTTGGTGTTTCTAAAATTTTAATGTATTTCATTTGGCATTTTTCTTTGCATTTTCATTAAATATTTTCTTGAAATCACGCTCAATGTTATTCTTTCACTGTCTGATCTCTCAAATGACTGATATTGTGAAAGCTGAATGTATAATTAGCACATTTATAGGAATTCAATAGATATAATTTTTTTTTGGGTAAATTCCATTCAAGCAAGCAAGGGTTTTAGGCATTTATGTTTTGAGGGGAGACCAATTGAAATGCCCAATGTAAACAAACGAATACAATGAAGTGCTGCAAACATAGCATAATGCCTCCGAAACTTCCCACAATTGTCCCTATCAAAGTCTGCTAACTTATCTTGCATAGAGTCCCATGTTAATGTGGAAGGATAGTGGTCATGAGTAATATAACAAGAATATGCTCACGATCATGGTTGATAGAAGGAAAGCATCAAGAGAGATGTACTGATATATTAATAAAGGAAACATGATTAACCCTGTTGTTTTGTGTTCATTTTTTAAAGGTCAAGATCTTCTGTTTTACTAAAAAGGACTGATTTCATTCTTTTTCATGACTAAAGCAAGTAATCAGGTGCTATGTTGTATCATAATCAGTCAACATAACATATCTATCATTTGATTATACCCATCACATTTATATATCTTGGCAATTAGTTTGATTTAGTTTTACAATTTTGTCTATTTGTCAACAGCCAAGATTACCTATTTTGAAAACCTAGTATTGACCTCTTAATCTCATGCATTGATGGTCTTGCCTCTCCAGTTCTCGTGAAGCTTCATGGCAGAAAGCAACTGAGATGCTTGTGGATGTTGCTAGTCAAGGGGAAACCAGTGGCTATGAGGCACCTTGCCTTATCATTGCCAATAAGGATGATCTTGATCCTTATTTGACTGAAATTCAAGATTCAACACGGGTATAAATCTTCCCCAGTGAGCATGAGTTGAGGATCTCTTTAACAAATAGTTTTTGCATTTACGAAATCTGACTGTTAGGATAACTCATAGTCAGCAGTTTAGCAAAACTGACTAAACAGTTTCTCTGATTTCTCATTCATGGGGTGGGTTGCAAGGGACTTGGAACATGTGATATTGTTTGATTTGGTTGTCAGCTCCTTTCCATTGTGCACAATTCAGAAGTCTTCAGTGTTTAGCCAGTGGCATTTTATGTTTATGTAGACCTAGTATGATGGACCATGCACCATGAACAGAGTTAAAATTGCTATTTTGCTAAGTTGTTGCTTCTAAACTTCTTGCCGAAGTTGATAGCATTCTGCTATGCTATTTAATAGGTAAGCCAGGACATGGGAATAGAGACTCCTATACCTGTCAGCGTGAAGCTAGGAGATTTCAGCAATTTATTTCAAAGGATTGTAAATGCAGCCGAGCACCCTCATTTGAGCATACCTGAAACTGCCGCTGGGAAAAGCCGTAAGAAGTATCACAGGCTTGTTAATCATTCCCTCGTGTTTGTATCAGGTATTTTGGTTACTGGCATTATATTATGGCCATTTGGATATTAGCTGTTAATCTCTTATAACTCATTGGCAGCTGCAATTTGTGCAGCTCATATATTTTTTTGTTTCATACAAAATGTTTTTTATAGTTCTATAGCTATGTATGGCCCAGAAGGCTATGAGGCTGTAAATATGGCGTTTAAAAGTTTATATCTTCTTATTTTATCTTGGAATGTTCAGATGCTAAATTAATACGCCCTAAACTTTATTTCGAATGACAATACTGAAACCTCGTTTGATCCCCATTTTTTTTTAAATACATTTTTCTCTCTTATTTTCAACCACACATTTTTCAATAAAATAATATTACACACAACCCAAAAACTTTTCTTTCATTTTTAACCACACATTCTTTATCAATCTATCATTCCAAAATGTATTCTACACAAAAAAAATGTGGCTTACTATCTGTGCCATTGGAAGCAAATAACCCGTGAATGTTAAGCTTAATTACTTCAACCTCCAACTCCACAGACATCTTGTCAAAAACATATCCTGCATGAATGATAGTACTTCCACGTCTTTGTCCAATATGGTGTCACTAATACTGTTTATATTACAGTTGGAGCTGCTGTAGCCATTGTTGGGCTGGCTGCTTATCGTGTTTATGCTGCAAGAAAGAATTCTTCGAGTTAGACAGAATAAGCAACATTACCATTACAGTGTGAAGGATTTGAATAATTTATAGTGCAGTGCTTGTCCTAGGGTTCTGCTGGTTGCATTTTGTTGAACTCGCTATTTTTACACTAGGCAAAATTGTAGTTCACTTGTTGCATGTTAAATATTTTGATAGTGACTCTTCTCCTGTGAATTTCTATTTTCACTCGTGAATGTTGTAAATAGAATCCTAGATATGGCAGGCACAAGGCTCTTTTAAGTACATTTTTGATTCAGAGTACCATGGAGGACTCCATAGATCAAAATACTATTGCATGCTATTGAATCTCTGCGGTATTGAAGTTGGTTTGTGGTCTTAATGGAGGCTTCTATGTTTGGTTGTGATGGTAATTATGCGGAAAACTGTTTGTGGGGGTTGGTAAGAGATGAGAGCGAAGGTGATTGCGGGGAGGGGCCACGGGGGATTAGTGGCGGTTCTGTTTTGCAGTTGGTGGCATGGGGTGGTGAATGGAGGAAGGCTGAGTGCTTTGGGTATGTCAATTGTCGTCTTCCAAATTGTTGAAAATTATTTAATTGACAATCATATAGATGAATCTGATATTTCCTATATCTCGGGCAAAAAAGATGTGGATTCACCTACATTCTTGCACAATGCTTTAATCTATTTGAACTTAATGAACAAACTATGAATTCAAGTGTGTGCACACATTAAATACGTCTAATAAAATTCCAAACAGACCTTTGCAATTCATAATGTTTGTGAAACACAAGAAGGGAAGGCTGTGCAAGGAGGAGAAGACTGGAGTCGGTGCAAACCCCACTGCGTGGAGCTGGAAATGGACTGAGACGCGAAGAGCTCACGTATAAAGATGAACCAGGAACTAGGGCACTGGATGCCATCTCATGGGCGTCACCCCATTAATGCCAAGACTATTGCTTAATTCATCTATAATCATGGCCAGTTTCATCCGAGTCATAATCTGAAATCAAATTACCTTCCATCTCTTCTTCAGGTTCAAAATCATACCTATCTAAGTTCACCATATCATCTTTGAGAAATTCCCTCCTCTCTCTCTTGTATAGTCCTCTACTCCTATCTAAAAATCCCTTCTTCATCATGCATCCGTATTTTTCCCTAATATCGGCGAGAGGGTGTTTCTCAATGAGCTGATCACGGTCATATGCCTCTCTGAGGACAACAGTCTGTGTGTTCCCTTTTTTCGAAATATAAAAAATCCCTGGATGTCTTTCGAACACCTTTGTGAACTTTTGAGGCAATGCCAATGGACTACGCAGATTACTCACATTCTTCCTCTCGGCCCTCTTAAGAATTGTGAGGTGCAGAAGCTCGTGAAACACGCCAACAATCCTCTTCTCTGAGACATCTGTCCTTGGATCCAAATGAGACGCATCAACGTAAGGATTGGTATAAGGCAACTTTTGCCACTCATTCAACCACTCTATACACTTCTTTTTCAACCCAAAACCCCTTGTAAATCCAATAGGAAATGCCAATGCCTGATTTGAGTTCTCAAGATCTAAATTTCGCAGTTCCAAATGGGAGACTGACAAACTATCATCCCAAACTAATAGTTTCATTCCCATTCGCTCATCAGGGAGTCTCACAAAAGAGAACAATTCTGGATGCTTTGCAACCATTTTATTCTCGTAATCATATGGTAAACCCAAGTCCCATCTTAACTGGTCAATAGTTTGGAGAGGGAGTAATCTCTCTTTGGTGAGCATAAGCAACTTTCGCAGCCTACTCAGAATATCCATATAACACTCTTCAAGAACACAATGCTTTTCGTCATTACATATCTTCAAGGCCTCGGGGGTTAATTTATACCACGGTACTGGGGTACCTTTAGAATCCGCGAGATAGAATTCCTGGAAAATATTTGGATAACAACGGAGGAAAGTTGAGAGTTT
>CAIGRK010366742.1:0-10632 GCA_903798315.1 Fraxinus greggii | reverse complement strand
GCGTTTTTCATCTGTGTTGATCACTATTGGGGCGGGACAATTGCACAGCTTAGCTTGCAGATCGTGATCATTCGAGTTCAATAAAAGTAAGAGAATTGAAAAATTATTTATTTTATATTGTGCATGATTAAGTAAATTCCCAACAATGCCTTGTGGTCAAGTTGGGTTACTTGAATGATGATTCTCCACTACCTCCACAAACTGATCCAAACTTTCGAATGTAGTTAACCGACAACGCTATTGTTAAAGGTTGGCTAATTAACTCTATGGATCCAACTCTTATTGGAAACTTTATTCGATTCCTCATAACAAAGGTGATTTGGGATGCCATTGCCATGACCTATTTCAATGGAATTAATGCTTTTTGGGTCTATGAATTCCGATGACGAGTTATTCAAGTGAGATAATCGGGTGGCTCATTGGAGAAATACTCATCGTGAGATTCACTTTTACCGCCCCAATCCAATGGAATATGCTACTAATATTCAACAAGATGCTCTAAGAAGATCGAGTTTACACCTTAAATAGACTCGACGATCGCCTGGATAGCATTCGCAGTGGTGTATTGCACATGAAGGATAAGGGTGCTTGGTTACTCAACTCCGGGACCACTAACCATTTGACATGATGCGAGAGATTTGACTCGAAATTCCATACCTCGACTCATCAATGTTGCAAATGCGAATAGGGCCATTTCCCCGATCACAGGGGGCAGCTTTATGTCTATGTCTCCTCCATTACATTTAGCTCATACATTACCTGTGCGGTTACTTTCACATAAATTACTTTACGTTAGTCATGTTACTACTGAGCTAAATTATGCGGTACTCATTATTCCTACTTTTTATCTTTTTCAAGATGTTCTCACGAAGGGATTACTTGGGCGTGGTATAGAGTAATGAAAGAGAACGATATATTTAGCTTTGGCATCGCCACTTGGGACATCCTTCATTTAGCTATTTGAAACATTTATTACATAGTCTTTTTTCCAATGTTGTGCTTTCTGACTTTAAATGTAATATCTGCATTTTGGACAAAAGTAATCATACTTCTTATCCGCAAAGTATGAATAAAAGGAGTATTCAATTTGCTTTAATTCACTTTGATGTGTGGGGTCCGTCTCCTATCTCTGTTGTATCTAAGGTTTGTTGTTGGTTTGTCATCTTTGTCGATGATTGTGCTCGCATAACCTAGTTGTACTTGCTGAAACACAAGGATGAAGTACTACAAGTGTTCAAGTAATTCCATGTCATAATTCAGCATTAGTTTTCAGCCAAGCTCCAAGTTATATGCTTTGACAATGGTGGGAATATGATAATCAGCACTTCTGTATATACTTTGAACACCATGGTCTAGTTCATGAGACAACATGCCTCCTAATCCTTCAGCAAAATGGCATTACAGAGCGAAAAAATCGAAATATTCTTGAGGCTAAACTTGCTTTAATCCATGGAGTTCATGTCCCAAATAGCTTCTGACCTGATGCAGTATCCACCGTCATACATTTACTCAATTGAATGCCCTCCAAATTCTTAAATTTTAAAACTCCATTACAATTCCTGGCATCTTACATCACTATACCTACAATGCTAATGCTCACACCTCAAGTATTTGGTTGTGTGGCCTATGTGCATATCCACAAAAGACAATGGACGAAACTTGATCCTTGTGCCGCTCGCTGTCTCTTCTTGGACTATAGTGTACATCAGAAGGGATACCGATGCTATGATCTCTCTACCAACCGCAACTATGTGATATGTTGGAAATCGACACTTTCTTCTTGCCAACTACCAATTATACTCTTCAGGGGAAGACAAACAATGAAGAGCAAAATTGGGTGCACTTTGACTTGCACTGCAGATTGATAAGTCTAAAGAGCCAATTGATGAGTCCACAGAGCTAAGGGCACAATCCAGAGGTGATGAACAAAATTTTCCCCTTCCTTAGTACCTACAGTCCCATCTCCAGAGTATATCTCTAAGATAAGCACTTGCGGCACACTTTCAAATATAAATGTTTTGGATAATGCTGTTGATTACAAATTACCTTTCAGGTAGAATAGTGGCAAGCCACCAAACAGATATTCTTTTGATATTAAAGAATGAAGATCGAAGTATCTGATTACCAATTATCCACTAGGAGATCATTCGAACCTCTAAGAGCTTTAGTACATGTACTCTCTTCGGGTCATGTTCCAACGGGAGTTGAGGAAGTTTGTAAGACTCAAACTGGACTCATGCAATAAAATGAGAGATGGAGACATTACTACAGAATGACATATGGACACTAGTACCATTACCTGAAGGGAAGAAATCAGTAGGATACAAATTGAGTATTTTCCATTAAACACAAGGTAGATGGATTTGTTGAGAGATACAAAGCAAGGTTGGTGGCAAAAGGGTGTACACATATATATAAGGTGGACTACCAAGAAACATTTTCTCTAGTTGTTAAATTTAACGTCTTAAGGATATTTTTGTCTCTTGCAGTCAATCTCAATTGGCCACTTCATCAGCTGAATGTTAAGAATACCTTTCTCTATGGTGACCTTGAAGAAGAATTATACATGGACCTCTTTTCGGGTTACACAACATCATTAGGCATCAAGGTGGTGTGCAAGTTGTAACGAGCACTATATGGACTGAAACAATCATCTCGAGCATGGTTTGGGAGGGTTAGCTGGCGATGAAGAAATATGGATTTAAACAAAGTAACTCAGATTATACACTATTTCTGAATCACAAATCAGGCAAGGTTTCTGCATTGATAGTTTATGTAGATGATATGATCATCACATCGGAAGATAAAGAAGAAATATCTAGACTTCAGAAGCTATTAGAAACTGAGTTTGAAATGAAGAACTTGGGAGGACTCAAATATTTTTTGGGCATGGAAGTGGCCAGGTCAAATCAAGATATATTTCTCTCCCAAAGAAAGTATGCGTTGGATTTATTAGCTGAGGTAAGAATGTTGGAGTGCAAACCGGTTCAAAAATCAGGTGTCTCACTCGATATCACATAACAGTTCACATATTAACAATTTAACGACTTTTAAGTTATCAAATGGTTGTTACGTATTCATTTTTAATTTTGACCCTACGTGCGGAATTAATCAATCAAAAGAAACAAGTCACTTTTAATTGTTTCTAGATGATTAAGCATGCAATTTCGATTATCCTATGTTTGAATACCGTAGTAATAAGGAAAGCAATAATAAACACCGATATGATGATGGAGAAACCCCAACTAGGTAAAAACTCCGGAACCAAGCCAATTACCTCCACTATAGACAATACCAATTTATAGTAAGATGTTGCCTAGCCAACTCCACTAGACTTCCCGTTCTAATTCTTGTAATCTCCAAGATCAGCTAAACCCACCAGTTCCCGATCTTTTGCAATAGTATCTTCTAGTGGAATTCCAAGAACGCCCATTCTTGTGCTTTTCTTGCGCTTGTAGTCCAACCTCTCTCAACCTCTAGCAGCCTTTGAAGTTCAACTGAGAAAGCACCTTCCTATGACCAATATGAACTAGGTGGTGTTACATATTCAATGAGTTTGATGTTTTTCCCAAATATGTGGTTGTATGACCTCAAGAAGAAAAGATGGAGTCCCTATATGAACATGCTCTTAGATCTTCAAAGAATAGTATGAATGTGCTTAGAGAATAAGCACAATGAACAACCACCCAACAATTCGTGCATAGGCTTGGGTATTTATTCGATTATCCTATGTTTGAATACCGTAGTAATAAGGAAAGCAATAATAAACACCGATATGAGGATGGAGAAACCCCAACTAGATAAAAACTCCGGAACCAAGTCAATTACCTCCACTATAGACAATACCAATTTATAGTAAGATGCTGCCTAGCCAACTTTACTAGACTTCCCATTCTAATTCTTGTAACCTCCAAGATCAGCTGAACCCGCCAGTTCCCGATCTTCTGCAATAGTATCTTCGAGTGGAATTCCAAGAACGCCCATTCTTGTGCTTTTCTTGCATTTGTAGTCCAACATCTCTCAACCTCTAGCAGCCTTTGAAGTTCAACTGAGAAAGCACCTTCCTATGACCAATATGAAGTAGGTGGTGTTACATATTCAATGAGTTTGATGTTTTTCCCAAATATGTGGTTGTATGACCTCAAGAAGAAAAGATGGAGTCACTATATGAACATGCTCTTAGATCTTCAAAGAATAATATGAATGTGCTTAGAGAATAAGCACAATGAACAACCACCCAACAATTCGTACATAGGCTTATGTATTTATAGGAGAGGGTAATTAAGTTGAATGAGCAGGCAAAAATACTTCAAAACAAGAAATTAGGATTTTTCAGATCGACCTGTCACTCGAGTGAGGACTTAGCAACAGGCTAGCGATGCACTATCGCTCAAGAGCTCGAGAAAGGCGGGTAACATACATTCAGTTTTTGTTGCACGAGCGCTAACTGGGGGAGAAGCTAGCGAAAATGCGACGCTGTGTTTCTCTTCTTTTCATGCTCGAACCCCAGACCTCATAACNTGTTTTCACAATTTGAGGCACATGAACAATGCCATAGGCTTATTTATTTATAGGAGAGGGTAATTAAGTTGAATGAGCAGGCAAAAATACTTCAAAACAAGAAATTAGGATTTTTCAGATCGACCTGTCACTCGAGTGAGGACTTAGCAACAGGCTAGCGATGCACTATCGCTCAAGAGCTCGAGAAAGGCGGGTAACATACATTCAGTTTTTGTTGCACGAGCGCTAACTGGGGGAGAAGCTAGCGAAAATGCGACGCTGTGTTTCTCTTCTTTTCATGCTCGAACCCCAGACCTCATAACCCAATTTATACAAATTGTAACCTAGATCATTGAATTTTACAACACGTTACAAATTAGTCCTCTTGTTCACATAATTGCCAACAATTAAAAACCTAACAAACTCACCCTATGGCATTCTGTGACAAAACTATACAATGAGTCCAGGAAAACTAAAAACAAAATCTAAACTACCTAAGCTCTATCAAACTGATATCTCTTGCATTCCTTGTTAAATATGTTTCCTGAAATCCAGAACTTAAATACCCAATATAAAAGCACACAATTAGGAAATAATAAAATCATTAAACACAAGATACCAGCACAAGCTAGATTGAGACGTAACACTAATGTTAATCTCTAATTGAGCTATGCTTTACCAAGTAAAGATCTAATTGAGCTATCCTTTACAACTTGAGAAAACACATCTGTGAAGTCTACACCTGGAATTTGACTATGACCTCTAGACACTAATCTTGCCTTATACCTAGCATCTCCAACTACTGATGTATCTTCATTCCTCTTGAACATTAATTTACAACAAACAACCTTTTTCTTCATGGGTAATTTCACTAAGTCTTATGTGGCATTCTTATGAATTGATTCCCCTCATGTATGGCAATCATCCATATACCAAAATCATTGCAAATCACTAATTCTGTGTATGCAGCATGCTTACCATTGGAATCAATATTTTCAACCACATTTAATACATATGCTACAAAGTCAGCTTCTCCATACTTCTGTGGAGATATACTCACTCTTCTAAGTCTCTCTTTAGCAATAGAATATAGTGGTACCACTGGTGGTGGTGGCGGCAAAGTGGTATTTTCCTTCTCTTCTGAACTGGACTGAGCTAAAGACTTTGGTTTAGATCCTTAACTGATCTCTAACTTTACTTGCGTGCTTTGTTCTTTCTGAGTTGTAACATCAAAATCTTTTCAAGGTAAATTTTGAACCGTAGCATTTTCATCAAACACCACTTCTCTATTAATAACCACTTGTTTTTGGATACCAAATTTTATATCCTTTAACACCAGATTTATAAACAATAAAGATGCACTTTCTAGATCTTGGCTCTAACTTCCCATTATCCATATAAGCATACGCATAGCACCCAAATATTTTCAAATCTAAGTATTAGGAAGCGTATTAGACCATACCTTTTTTGGATTCTTTTTCTCAATAGCAATTGAAGGTGAACGGTCGACAATGAAACAAGCTGTCGAAGCAGCTTTAGCCCAAAATGTCTGAGGCAACCAAGAATTTGAAAGCATACAACAGACCTTTCCATCAATGTCCTAGTTATCCCTTTTACCACATACCAAGCATTCTCAAGTGCCTAAGAATTCATTTTACCTTACAGAAATTATTGAATTCATTCGAACAAAAGTCCACGCCATTATCTGTATGGAAAAGTTTTACCTGCTTCCTAGTCTGCTTATCAAACATTGTCTTCCTTTCCTTGAAAGTCCTAAACAAATCACTCTTCTGCTTCAAGTAGAAAATCCAAACCTTTCTAGAGAAATCATCAATTATTATCAACAAATAATATATACCTCATTTAGAAGGCACCTTCTTTGGTCCCCAGAGATCTGAATGAATATAATCAAGTATTCATTTTGTATTGTTACTCCCTTTCATAAATCTGATCCTTTTCTATTTTCCAAAAACACAATGCTCATAGAACTTCATCTTGCTAGTACGATTCCAATCAACAAGTCCTCTTATGCTCAATTTATCCATCATTCCATACATTCATATAGATGCATGTGCTACAATTTAGTAACTTCTTCATCTGACAAGGATAAAGTGGTGACAGTCGCATTTCCTATAACTATAGATCCCTACATTACATATAATTAGGTTGAGCTTTTTTGTCCTTTCATCACAACAAGACCACCTCTACTGACTTTCAGAACTCCTCCTTCACCAGTGTACTTGTACCGTTTAGCATCAAGGGTACTCAAGGATATAAGATTCATCTTCAAGTTTGTGTTCTTTGCATTCTATCTCCAATTCAAATGGTTCAAGATCGTCACTTTAGGAGCAGAGCATACAACGAACACCTTTTGTCTGTTAATAAAAGAAAATAAACAAATCAAATAACAGTTAAAAATAAAATAAACTAAGACTAAAAGTAAATAGTCCCCGATAGCGACACCAAAAACATGTTGCATTTTTTTCTATCACAGGTGTATGATANGATTTGTCATTAAAATAATTTTGTTACTTTACCAATGTCAGAATCATGCATAAATATCTGAAAAGTACAAAGAGAGAATACCAACACAAGATAGATTAAAACTATAGGGGTTAGTTAAACGATATAAAAAGGAAAACAAAGAAAAGTAAATAACAAATAAAATCAAATAACAGTTAAAAATAAAATAAATTAAGGCTAAAAGTAAATAGTCCCTAGCAACGATGCCAAAAACTTGTTGCATTTTTTCTACTGCAAGTTTACGATACTAAACAAGTAATACAGTGGACTTTTGAGTTAGAATTATCATTCCCATGAGGACAATATGTTAGAACTTAGTCAATTTTTTTAACTCATATTTGATGAAAGCAAACAAAAAATTATATGTTGTTGAGAATTTTTGGTTTAAACACTTGAAATCAATTAAAATGCACACAAAGATTGATTGAGAATTCAAATAATGGACGGATATTAGCGCCGAACATTTGCACCTATTGATTACCTTTAAGTCTTAATTCAAGATTCAAGAGTCTAATGTAGTGTTCGATCGAATTCTTTTATTGTATTCAATTACCCCTCTCGAATTCTTATTGAGCTTATTTAACTAAATTTAATCCCATATCTCTATGCGAATCTACCTTATTTAAACGAAATATTAGTTCTAAAAATTCATATAATGATCACAATATTTAGTCTAGGTATTTCTACACGTTATACTAATATACCGGATTTTACTATATGTTGAAAATCTCAAACTCGCCTCTCGATTCGTAAAAGATTCACAAAATCAACAAATTATTGATCAAGTAATTTAACTCATTAAACTCATAGCAAACCCAATACATATGTGATAAAATAACAAGAATCTTGAATAAAAGAAATAAAAGGTCTCCAGTAGATTACATTGTTTACCCCTAATATAATAATGGAAGAAGAAAAACAAGAAGCTGTTATTGAATATATCACCAGATTTTGAATAAAAATGTGGAAAAAAAATTAATCTTGCACCTAGATCTTCTTCCTCTTCCAATTAATGCTTCAAAACTTGAATTTCTTGATTTTTTTCCCTCTTTAATTACGTTCTTCAATCTCTAGTTATACTTATTTTTCTTCTCATTGTGTGAAACTTCCTAAAAGTGTCTCATTTCTTCTATTTAAATTCCCTTACACGTTTCCCCAATTTCGGAGTCTTTCTGAACTTTTTGCGGGCTAAAACAGTGTAACCCTAAAATAGGCGGTGCAGTGCCTAAGTGCTTGAACGCAGCGCCTAGGAGCCATGATATAGCTCTAGGTAGCGACTAGTGCACATCTCTGTTCACGACCTGTTTCTGCTGGTTCCTCACAGCGCTTGGGCGCTGACTTGCTGTAAAAAAATATTTCATTCCTGGCACTTGGACGTTCCAAGTATGGCGCCTAGGCGCCATTTTGCTGCTTATTTTCCTTGAATTTGGCTTTTTTGTTCACTTTAGCGCCCTTTTTACTCCACCTCACCATACCTTTACAACAACACTAGCAAATACATCAAAAGCATTCTATACTCATAAGATTTAGTCCACAATCAATTCAAAATTGTATAAAACTTGTGAGTAAAAACACACTCGTCAAAAGTCGCAAAGAAGAGATTTAAAACCATTTCAACAGCTTTATGTGTTACTATTGGAAAGGTTTTTCTTGAAGCCTGAGCTTCTTTATTAGTTGAGAAGAACGCCTATAGATGAAACTCAAGGTAAGAGAAAGAGTAAATGATTTCCAATAATAATGTAAAAGCTATGTTCAGTATGGAAATGAAAAGCCATGAAAAGCAATTAGTCATTTCTTGCTCAAAATCGAGTGAACTATTTTAACAAGTCTAAATAACAATGAAAACAGATATCCAACTTCTCCTATGGATGTATTTATTTTTAGTCCATTTATCTCAAGATGGTAGCATAAAATATCAAACTTTCTGCGCTTTAGGTAGTGAATGTAATGTCAAAATTTTGGTGTAATGTATTTTAGCCTTAACTAGTGAATGTAATGTCAAAATTTTAATGTATAGAAGTGAAAACTTCAAGCATGGATTCAAACAATGGATTCTTATTAACGTTTTATAATTGGAATGCGCATTTGAACAATAACAATATCTAGACTAAAAGCAATCAAATATGAAATAAAAAGAAACGAAGAAAATTAATGAAGTACCTTGTGTTTCTGACCAAAAATTGCTTTTGCTAATGTATTCACTTTAAGTAGCTTTTGCACAGCGAATGCAATCCATGACTTCAGTTTTTTGTTTAAATTGTTTTCATTGACAAAGTCAATTATAGTACGAAGAAGAGAACAATATGTTGAGACTACAAGGTTGTCTGAGATCTCAAAACCTTATTAGGTTATCATATTGTAAATTAAAAGACATGCAATATAATCACTAAGGCTAAGTCTTAAAAGATGAGAGATTTTGAGACAGAAAAAAGGGCACACTATAGAAGTTGGATTAAGATATGTAAAAGATTAGAGAAGGCATATGAAAAGGTTGTAGTTCTACATATCTATGAACCAAATAATTACTTTGTAAAGAACATTATTGGTACATGTTTGTGTAAATTTTCTACGTTTAATGGTTTGAGTAGAACTTTGATAGACGTTCTTATTTTTCCCTCAATAATGTTACATAAAGCTTACCATGATAGAAAATTGGCTATGAAAGATACAAACCAATGAAATCAAGCATTTGACCATATGCTTTGTTTATTATCATTGCTAAGTATGGTCTAATTGGAAATAGAGTTCTTTTAAATTGAATTGAGTATCGATAACTTTCCAGAGATATAAAAGGGATCCTCAGCGAGAAAACATATTTTGCACAATAGTCGCCAGTTATGATTTCAGAAATAATTACGTTCTTTTGAAACTTTTGACAAATAAGGAGTATCTCATTGCATAACCCTTCAGAAGGATTAACATTTAACAATAATATTACAAGATAGTTTACCTTAAGTTTCAATTCATGTGGTGGAATACCATTTGAGGCTAGACTATTCAGAAAATCTTCCTGTAAGCTCTGTTCAGATTATCAATTGCTCTATCAAAATTAGAGTAAGTGAAAATTTTACCAGGAATCTATTAGAGTAAAATTATGTTAATATGATTAACACATTCGTTTGTAGGCATAAGAATAACTCGATTTGCCATCACATGGAGATTATCAACATATGCTTCTATATGTGGAAAAACATGATGTGGCAAATTTTTTAAAGATGTAATTTAATCTTCAAATGGCAATACTATACTGTTCGGAGGTTTAATGCATTTACAAGCACTTTTTTCCTTGTTCCATCCCCAAATCTTAGCAAGTAATCACAAAATGTGGAATCCAATTTCGCCATTATATTCTCGATCAATGGTAGATGCAAATAGGAAGGCCATAAATCTAAGAAAACTAAGTTAGCTTTCATTATGTCATCTTTTTTTTTTTTCCTTCTAGTGCCATCGATAGAAATTGACAAAAATATGCTCTGAGAATTACTACTTTACCACCAAAAAGTAAGTTACAATCGGTAATATCTCTAGGCATTTTGTCTACAGCTTCAATAGTAGAACGATTTACCATCGATGTTTCATCCCAAATGATCAACCTAGACATTTTCAACA
>CAIGRK010366736.1:0-14513 GCA_903798315.1 Fraxinus greggii | reverse complement strand
GAGAGAGAGAGAGAGAGACCCAATGGTGCAGATTCATTCAAAACAATGTCAGGAGAAAAGCAGCAAAAAAAGAAAGCAGTAGTTGCAAATTTTGCAATAGAAAAACAAACAGATCTAGCTTGCATGAAATTAACAAGGCGTACTTGAACGAATATGTTAAATTTAAACAATACACATGCCCGCGTGCACAAACACAGAGAGAGAGAGAGAGAGAGAGAGAGAGAGAGATTTACCATATAAGTGAATAGATACACTTCCATTGGGTATATACACATAAACAAGAATCTGTAAATTGCCTTACAGTAAAGCAAGACAGTGAAACAACAAATTCCCATCGTGTGTGTGTGTATATATATAAAATAGAGAGAGAGAGAGAGAGAGAGAGAGAGAGAGAGATTTACCATATAAGTGAATAGATACACTTCCATTGGGTATATACTCATAAACAAGAATCTGTACATCATGTTCTTGACAATAACCTAAAAGGGTGACCAGATTCCGGTGTTGAATAGACGAGAGATATCGTACCTGATAAGAAATGAAATCTATAATTCAATCTATAAAGTCGGAAAGTTTGCCGTGCTAACATGGCCTGATCGTGAGGATTTGATTGAATTAGATCTTCCCGGTTGATTTACTTTTGAATTAACAAAAAGTTGAAAAAGTCCCAAATTTATTGAAAACAAGGGCCACTTTTTGTTGTTGTTATTGTGCCAAGGTATTCAGCATCTAGGTGAAATAGGCAATAACTAAGTGAAATAGGAAGGTATTCACATCTGAATTTTGGCATGGAAATCCGTCTGTCAGTTACAATAGGTTCAAAGTATTTATGTTGGAACTCTTATAGTAGTAGTCTTCAGAAAAGGAAACAGGAAAAAGGTCACATGCAAAAAGGGAAGAGGACAAGAACAACGAAGCGTCAAAATAAACTTTAAGAAGTTCAGACAGTTTCTATCAAAGATGATGACAAAGGTGAAATAGAATGAACAGAATTTCAAATCCACGACAAAGAATTAGGATCAGAATATCTCCAAATTATTTGAGTTGTGATTGGGGAGCTCAAATTATTTTGATGTTAAGCGAAAAACAAATGCAAATAACATTAGAATATGAATACTGGATATTCAGCAATCGCTAAGTGCAATAAAATCCCATAATAACCTAAAGATCCTACACGTAGATTTCCATGCATTGATACAGCAGTGCGTCTCTTGTATCCCTCCCACTAACCACTTTTCCAACGAAAAGTCAAAAGGGGTAAGATCAACATGTCGGATACTATCTTCTACATCCATATGTATTAGAATAATGCTATCTATCTAAACTGCTAATCATTAATTGATATAACATCTTAAATGCACGGATATGGATCCTATTTAAGATGGCATATCAATTAATGCCACCTACACTGCTGATCATTAGCAGTCCAGATAGATAGCCTTAATCGTTGTATTAATTCCGATCAATTCTGTAGAAAAATAGGGAAGTCACCTCATCAATGAACTCCTTACTAGGAGGAGCATATCGCTTTTTTATTGCCACAAACATCCCATCATGAAGCAAGCCTTTGTACACCTCCCCAAATTTTCCTTGACCTATCAAACTTTTATCGCCAAAGTTTTTTGTTGCTAATGATAATTCTTCCAACTCAAACCGCCTAGCACCTTGCAAAGCCAATTCAACGCCTATGCTTCTTCCAACTGCTGTATATCATTTATCATCCAACATTTACTCAAACTGAATGTGGTAGTTCACATTTAAAGTTACCCAAAACCTAAGTTACCTTGAACAGATGGATCCGAAGAACCTGTCTCTGAGGTTCTTGAAATGCTCCGTCTACGGAAAAGGCAGTACCATAAAATTATAAACAGTATCCCTGCCAATGCCACGGCTCCTGCAGCACCTCCTAGAATTGCTGCAAGAGTCCTTGACATTTGGTCCGGGATCCAACTTCAGCTACAGTGTTGAGGGGTCCCGAAAATATAGATTATCATGCATGAAACCTGGAATTTGCAAATATGCATAAAAGAAGATTAAAAGGAGATACTCAAATTTGAAGAGAATGGGGCAGGCAGAATTTTCCACGTACGGAATTTGTTTCAATTATATAAAGAAAATGAAAGAAACACAATAAAATAACTGGAACAGATTATACAAATGTTTAATGTATAAATCATTTTACGTTCAGGGCATGTTTCGCTCATGCAATGGGCATGCACGCATTTATTTGAAATCCAAAATTCTATTATTTCCTATAGAGGCAAGGGTGAGTAAAAATTTCACGAAGCAGATAGCTCAGAATTAAAAGTTGAACATGTTGCAGAGATCAAAATTTTGTATGAAATCTTCGGGTTCCCAGATAACCAAACTGTAGGGATATTCATTGGTCTATCTCACATGAATGTTGAATCAACAAGAATCATTTCTACATTCTCTCACTGGGAAGGCAACCCGATTGCATTCAGAGGATCCAGATAATCAAAATTCAGGAACAATATTATTGTAGGAATGCACAATTTTATAAGTAAATTCAGGCTTCAACAATACCAAAATGCAATAAAAAATGAAATGGAGCAATAGAAAACATAAGCTAAAACTAGGGCACCTTGCGGAAAAAAATAGTAGAAAGTGCAAAAAATTTGGATCTTTGCTGCAACAGAAGCCGGATTGGCAAGATCCCTCAGAACCCAGAGCTTGAATTTTGAAGGAGAGAAACTGTTTCCTTCTCAGATCAAGAAAATTACTCACATTACAATTTCCAACATTCAAATTCCCTATTCAAGAAAAATGATTTGCAGCGATCAAAACCCAAAAGAAGTACAAACTGATTGATTGATGGTGCTGCTTCAACTAACCAATCTTCCAATTCAAAGGAGCTCAGTTTAAATTTTTTTTTTTTTTTTCAGTTAAAATTGGAAAAGGAAAATATCATCTTGACAATCAACATCAGCATCATCGATGAATGAAAACAGAGATAATGCCGACAGAAAGGGACCCTGCGCCGACACACAATCAGGGGTTTATTACTCCACCAAACCCTCTGTACTCAATTTACAAAATTCACAAACAAAACCCACAAAATTAAAAGCAATCAAATTGTTACGATAAATTCAAAAAACTCCCCACAAATAATTTCATATAAAAAACAAAAATAAACGCATTTGATCTTATGGGCTGTTCTGAATTAGAGAGAAGAATAAGAAAGAGAAGAAAGAGGAAATGGGTTTACAAATTTGTATGTATAATTTGTTGGGTGTGTAAAGCAGTATTGAGAATGGGGTTGTCTGGTTCTGCAACTTGGAAAGTTTTTACACCTTTGGCGTGTACCAGTCTTATTCTTGCTCCCTTACACCCCATTCTTCTAACTTTTGTCCTCCTCGTAATCTCCAACAGATTCACCTTACATTTCATGCCACAGTTCCTACAATTTTACAGTCAAATACAGAAACAAAATGATATGCAGTAACTACCATATATATATTGACTGCAGTGAAATTCTTTTACTGAAAAACATTAAAGTGCGATGAACAATAAACAAAGCATAACACAGACTCATTTTGCATATAAAATAATAGGACCCGCTGGCTACAGTGATGGAAAGACGCAAATATATAAATTGCTTGTACAAATGTTCTGTCGTTCAATTAATTTAATAATTATTTGTTAAGTTAAGATGGGTGATTGGTGAGTACGAATAGGAGCAATGTCAACTCAAACTTCCATGTCAATGTTACTGTTAAAAAAAGGGTGATAGCCCTTTCAATTTCATCAATGATTTGTCCCTAGGGTTGGACATTGTAATTGAAATCGACACTATAGAATCAAAACCAAAGTTTCAATCCGGTTCCAGAAAAACCAAGAATCGAGAATCGATGAGTCCCATAGGGTTCTTAATTCTTGAATCGTAATCGCGGGTACTTGACTGAAATCAAAGAAAAAGTACACTAATCAAACAAATTCATTCATTTAAATAATTAAATCATATGATTCTCATTCATAGCAATTCCTAAGTGTTAGAATTTTGATATGGCTCGAATTCTTTATTGAAAATAATTCGGAGTTCTTATTAAAATGTACATTAAGAAGAATTATACTTGAAATGCAATTGTGGAATCCTATTCAAATTTACTTGACGAATTCTAGTTGAAATTCTACTTGGAAGTCCAATTGGGAGTTCGAATTTGTGTTGGACTTGAAGATGATATTGGGATGAAGAACGTCAAATTTTTGAAATAAAGGACCTGAAAGTGGGTGTTACGACCCCAGGAAGTTTATGGCCCGACGAGGCGCCACCCGGTCTTTTTTTTCGTCATGTACGATTTTTCGACGCCTCTAGTCTATTTTTCATCTGCACGATTTTTGTTCCTCTACTCCGTTTCTTACATTTTATATCAACTACAACTCTTCCATTAGAGTTTGGACGTTCCCAATTTGTTTCCTATGTATAGTTGCCTCTTAATTATGATTTAGTAAAAGTTAGAAATATTGTAAACACAAATATTTGTATTCTTTTTTCATATTATAATAAAATCTCAATTCTTTGCAAATTATTTTGTTCTTGCCATCAATTACTTTATAATGTGCCTGTAATCTCTTATTTCTCCAACACTGATTAATTTGATATCATCCTCGTTTCACAACAAGTGGTATCAGAGCTTTCGATTTTGAAATTATTGAGAAGATCGAGGTTTTGATCAAAGTAATAGCTCAACTTGACCTTTCATGATGGCAACAATAAAGTATAATATTTTGCTATTAGATCAATACAAGATTCTTTTTGGGGTAGTAAAAATGCGAGTAGTACTCACTCAGATAGATTTGGACGACGTGTTGTTGAGATTTGATAAGATGTCCACAACTTGGACACTAAAGGAGAAACAATGAAGGGATCGAAATGCCCTATCTCAAATACATCTTCATCTTTCAAATAATATTCTTAGAGCGTTTTGAAGGAGAAGTCGGCGTCTATATTATGGTTAAAATTGGAGCATTTATGTATGACGAACAGTCTTACTAGGAAAGTGAATCTAAAGCGTCTATATTCTCATCGCATAGTAGAAGGTACATCTCTTAAGAATCACCTAGTTGCTTTTAAGGAAATCGTCACTGATTTGAAAACATTTGAAGTCAAATATAATGAAGAAGATTTGGAATTGATTTTATTGTGTTCATTGCTTGCATCATACATGTGAGAAATAATTTTATATAGTCATGATACTCTCACAATCGAAGAAGTCTATAATGCTTTATATTCAAAGGAAAAGATGAAATATCTTGTAATATCTAAGGGTCATGGATATGGCCTCGTTGTTGATGGTAGTTGTTCAAGGGGCATGTTAAAATCTAACTTCAAATTTTGTAATTATTGCAAGAAAAATGGGAATTTGATAAACGCTTGTCATAAGTTGTACAATAAATCAAAATTAACTACAAATCAATAAATTCTTATAGTGATGGAGAGCTTTTACTTATGTTTGACAAAAATTCAAACCTGACAAGGCTTGAATTTTTTATATGGTTTGCACTTTTCATATGACTCCTAATCGGGATTTGTTTTCAATATATGAAATTTCAAAAGTGTTGTTATAGATCGGTAATAATACACCCTGTCAAATAGCTGGTATTGATCGGGTCAGAATAAAAATGTTTGGTAGGACGGTTAGAACACTTGATGCAGTGATACGTTCTAGAACTCAACAAAAATCTTATCTCTTTAAGTACTCCTGATTCAAAAGGATATAGATATACTGTTGAAGGTAGAGTCTTGAAAGCTAGTAAAGAAGCTAGTGTTTTGTTAAATGGACATAAAAAATTCCATTTACATAAGTTGCAGTGTTATGCATAATCTTTGAGCAATCAGCATATTTTAAGAACTTAGGTACATTTAGTGTTGGATTATGTATTGTTGGAGTCTAATTTGGGGTCTTATTTAAAGAATACATCTCAGTTAAATTTAGAAGTCATGGGTAAATCCGTCTTGTCACTATCATCGACAGTGTCATTGTATTTACTTGCTAGTAACGGACCTATTTTTTGCCACAAGATTCCACATAGGTATAATTTTGTTGATTTAGTAGATGGTTTGAATGTGGTTAAGGGTGTTGATTCTAGCCGAGATCTTTTTTTTTTTTTTGATGTATTCAATTGTGATTCTGATGCAAGGCTTGTTTTGACCTTGTTTTGCTGGTCATTAGATCATTTTTCATCTAATTAGGGTAGCAGAGGTGGAGAATATTTCCAGTTGAAAATTTTTTGGTGAAGAAGTTTGTTTATATTTTTATTGAAAAGTTCAAGTTTATTCATTGCAGCGAAAATTGTCTCAAAGTGAAGAGTTTTTCTTTCAAGTTTTGCTCATTGTAGTGGAATTCGGGTAAAGATGGAGATTGTTAGAATTTAGGTATGACCCGAATTCTTTATTGAAGATAATTAGGAGTTCTAATTAAAATACATATTAAGAAGAATTCTAATTTGAATACTATTGTGGAATCATATTCAAGTTTCCTTGACAAATTCTAGTTGAAATTCAATTGAAAGTTAGAATTTGTGTTGAACTTGAAGATGATATTAGAATGAAGAAAATCAAGTTTTGAAGTAAAGGACCTGAGAATGAACGCCGCAGTGCCAACATCGTGATGCCACGATGCTAGGAATTTTTTGGCCCTAGCTACGACGCCATCTAGTCTATATTCGTCATGTGTAATTTTTCCTCCTCTATTCCGTTTTGGACTCATTTCTTGCATTATTTTTCAACTACAACTCTATTATTAGGGTTGGACGTACCATATTTGTTTCCTATATATAGTTGACTTTTCATTATGATTTATTAGAAATTAGAAATATTGTAAACACAAATCTTTGTATTGTTCCTCCGTATTATAATAAAATCTTCACTCTATGTAAATTATTTTGTTCTTGTGATCAATTATTTCATATTGTGGCGATAATATCTTATTTTCTCCAACAAAGTGGAATTTGATTATTCTAGTATCATCAAGACGAAACATGTATGTAACAGCCTGAACCTTTATGCCCAAGCTATTAGGTTATATATTATCCTGCTTTGAAAAAGCTTCTGCCAATGGTACCGGTACCCTTTACTGATTCTTTGGCATCCATAAGGATTCGAATCCAACACCTCTTTTTATAAGAAACTTAACCGAGTAAATTTCCCAATTAGTATTACAATATAACTTAAATCTTTCATAAGGCGAATGTCTTAGGTTCCAATTCAGGAGGACGCAAAAGAATCTCATGAGGGTTTAGATCCAAAGCATATAATAAGTATGAGTTAATGGTTTGGACACACAGTCGGGATCGCCCAAGTCGTTAATCTCATTAGATATTGTCAACTTTGGAAGAACGTGTATTCATCTTACCTTTCACGAATTTCTTTCGTATCCCCAAAATTCGAACAAAAAATTTATGTCTTATAATGAGAAACTTTAGTTGAATTATGGTACCAATAAGAGTGTGATTGGCTCTTCAGACTTAGATAATCAAATTCACTATCTATTTGTACTTTATAATGATTGTATTTAATAATTTATAGATTTTGATGCTCTATTCCTTGAATTATCCAAACCATATTTAGATTTATCGGTCATTAATATCTAAAAATATATATTAATTAGAAATTGGATAAACCAATTAATTTTTTAATTTTTTTTGAAAAAAAGTAAAATATAGAATTTAAAATAAAGAGATTATTAAACTGTATAAAAATTTTTACTTTAAATATAAATATACTCTCGTATAAAATGCTCTTTAAAACTAAATTGACGATTACAAATTTCACAAGGTAATATTATAAAGAAATAGGCCACTCAGAAACAGCTACAGTACTTGAGCTTTTAAATGGCTAAGGTTGAGTCCAAGTCACAGTTTGAAATGACTTGTTAATATGAATTTAAGGTTGTTTCACTTTATTTGCCTACCTATCCTCACATGTTGCATTTGATCAAACAATTCACTGCCTGTTGACCATATTTATGTATATACTGCCAATCGGTGATATGTCCAATGGCCTTTTTGGTGCAGCCTTGTTCAAGGATGTCAACGAGCCGAATTGAGCCGGCTCAAATAAAAATGGTTCGAACTTTTGCCCGACCAAAAACTCTAGGCTCGGACCTTATCGAGCCGACTCAAACTTTTTTTTTTTTTTTTAAATTTTACATTTAGTTGACATTGCTACCTTTCAGGCAGCGTATCATATTGCAGGCAGCTGTTGATTTTTATTTATTTATTTATTATAAGGCTTGGTTCATGGCCCCGTGACACAAGCTGGCCCGTGCGGCTCGAGTCGACACCCTAAAATGGGGAACGAATCACGAGCCGTCTGAGCAGACGAGCTAAATTGATACCCTTACCATTGTGGGCTCCTTGTCTCCACCATGTCTCTTCTGGTAAATTTTAACTACAAAAAAATCAACTTTGAGCAAAATTTCAATTGTCTTTAACTTTAATTTATTTTCAATTTGTCACTGAACTTAAATTTTAATTTTAAATATCCATACTTCATCACTTGTCGTATTTCAAATTGATGAAAATTATTTGATTGGCATCCATATCACATCGAGCTTCCATTTATTAAATACATGACATGTTAATTTAGCACTATGCAACGAATAAAAGTGTTAATATATATATATATATATATATTTCTTTTATTATTTTAATTTAAAGCTATTGTCATAACCTTAATTTTCGATTCTGTAGAGATCAATTATGATATGATTGACAACTAAGTAATTTTCGTCAATTTAAAAATGATAAATGAGGAAGTATGGTAGAATGACAGAAGTTGAAATTAAATTGAATTTTTAAATTAAAATTTATCAACTCAATTGAGATTTTACTGAAGTTTGTCGCATATGAAATTTACCCTTTCCCTTCACATTTATTAGTTTGAAAGAATGACTTCTATCAGCTTATGTGAATGGAGACATTTTGAATGCGCCACACTTAATTATGATGTAATGGGCATTGATTTGATGGTCCAAAGACCAAATTTTTTTTTTATGTAATTATTGACTTTACCTTGGCACCTTTTAATTATAAAATGAAAATATCAAGGGGGGGAAATCAATATTATGTTATTTAAAATGAAAATCACTGATTTAAAAAATAGTAAAATTATATATTTTATATTTTAATACTTATAAAATTAAGAGAAAAGGTAATAATAATAATAAAGGAAAAAGTAATAGTGTAAAATCTTGAGTGTGTGTTTGATTCTAATAATGAACCCTATATATAAGGTTTCAATAAGTATTATTACATTTTGAAAAGAATACACTCTAAGGATAAATTGAAAAGTTATTTAAATAATACCAAGTTCTTATTCATTATAATTCATTATTTTTACAAGAACGTGAGTTTTTAGTAAAAAGAGAATGTGACATTTTAAATAAGGTTATGAAAGAAAATGGCAAAGACTGTGTAAGGAAAAAGTGAGAAATAATCTGAACTTTTGACGTGTAGTATTTTTCTGTATATTTGAAACATTTTTTTCTTGGCTAGGGATTTCAAAGGAACACCCAAAAATTTGGACCATTTTGAAACATCAATACAAAGTCGAGGAATGTAACTATCTACATATTAATTGCTCTAAAATTGAAATTATGACCAAAAACAAAAAACAAAAAAAAAAACAAAAACAAAACAAAACTAAAAACAAACAAAACAAAACTAAACAAAAAAAAGCAAAACCAATAACGTCATACATAGAAGAAGAACAAATCCACCGTCCCCAAATTCAAAAACCTAAACTACATCTTCCAAAATTTCAAATCAAAAAAATCTACCAAAATCTACAAATTTAGAGTAGAAATTGACATCTTCCGTATTATTGTGAAAATGCTTCGTGTTATTCTTGTTAATATCCCAATGTAAGTATTCATATATGGGTTTTCAACTTTGGAGTAGAATTTGAATTCCTGTTATTGATATGATAAGAAGTATTTTCTGAATTTGTTGTACGCTTTGGATAAGGTTCGATTTGAGAGCTTGACTCACAAGAGCAAGCTCTAGATGGCATTTGCATGACTAAAGCAAATTGATCCTTATTTTTATACAAACTACCTCTTACCCACAAAGTTGTTGCTTTAGTGTTCAAGAGATGCATGCAAGATGTTTGCGAATATGTAAATGTGAAAATGAAAGCGACATACTCTATTACTTTTTTAATAGAAAGTCGTAGATTACCACAATTGAATTCTCCTTGAAACAATTAAAGAGATGCATGCACGATATTTTTGAAAATATAAGCATATGAATTCAAAATTTGTTTTACATTAAAAAGTAATATGATGTAACACATTAGTTGTCTTTGCATATTATAAGGTGCTCAAATTTGAAAGTGACGTGCTCTATCACATTTTTGTAAGAAAGTTGCGTACCATCTCATTTGAATTCCTTTGGATCCATTAAAGAGATGCATACTATTAAGATTTGAGGTTCAATTTTAAAATGTCAACATTATTAAAGGTATAGTGTAAATCCTTATAATTTTGTCTATATTTTCATCTTTATTCAATGTGAAATTTCATCACTTAATATGTCAAGATGGTAGTTCATTTGAGCATACCAATTTTGAAATCCGCTTGCTCAACTTTTGAGTTTTAATCGGATCAAATTGCTCGTTGGAATTTAATGAGCTTTGATATCATATTAAAACTCAAGGTTTTATTTTAAAATATCAACCTTATTAAAGGAAGTAGCCTAAGCCAGTAAGCCTTTATAAGTTGGTCTAAGTTTTCATCTTTATTCAATAAGAAATTTTATTCCTGAACACATACAAGTTGTTTCTGAAATTTAATTATGAATTTGAATTCAAACTTTGTTTTACATTAGAAAGTTACATGATGTAACAGTTTATTTATCTTTGCATATGAATTAAGGTGTTGAAATTTGAAATCAACATGCTATATCATTTTTCTTAAGAACATCACCAACTATCTCATTTTAATTCTTCTAGATCTATTAAATAAATGCGTACAACATGCGTGTAACACTTTATTTTTTTTATTATTATTTTTTTCTTAGTGAGGATTTCAAAGGAATACCCAAAAAAGTATGGACCATTTTGAAACATCAATACAAAGTTGAGGAATTTAATTATCTACATATTAATTGCTCTAAAACTGTATTAATTATGGCATAAAAAAACCAATTAACTGTTGGTTTTAAGATTTAATCACAAGAGGAAATTATTTTTCTCTTTAAACATTAAATCCAAATGAATAATAGATCTTAGATCACCTTGTGTTCATTAGATTTTGTTTTTAAATCCTCACACATAAATATAAGATAATAACATTGAATGAGCTTTAAATGGACGTCCAACTTCTACCCGAAGCTCCCCCCTAAATCTTCTCCGTTGTTCTCCACCTTTTGGTGTCTCCTTTTTGGAAAGATGAAAGAATGTGTCTAGCCCTAAACTTGCGAAATTGTGCCCAAAAAGTGTATATTTATAATACTAAATTAGGGTTTCATAATTGCATAATTTCCCTTGGACTTTATTGTAATAGGCCAATTAAGTCTCATACATATATGAGAGCCAAGAGAGGGATCTAACCGGACTCACAAGACCCAAGTTCCAATAGATTTCTATTATTGGTTCAACTCTTGACCAATTAAGATACTGTTAGGTTTTATTGTAATTAGCAAGTCTGTGAACAAAAAGACTGAAATTAATATGATGTAAAAGTCAAGGAGTAAGTTTCAATTTGTATAAATTGAGTTGTGTAGGTTCTAGGGTTCGAGTATGAAAAGAGGAGAACAACGTCGCCTCAATTACGCTAGCTCATCGCCGTGTCTATGTTCTAGCGGCAGAAACAGAAACATCGTCACTTGTCTGCCGCCTTGTCCTCACTCGAGCGACAATGTGTTATAAGCCCTTGCTCGAGCGACATTATCATCCGAATATTTTTCATTCGTATTTTTAAGGTTTTTTATTCAGCTCATTCAATCTTAAACCTACAGTATAAATACCAACATACATCTGAACGATTTTTTCGAAGGTTAAACAATGATAAAATACATATTGCTCTATATCTTCTTCATCAAATTCATCCATAGCTTTCAACATCCGTTGTTTGATTTGTTCTTGGCTATGAAAACATCATCCTCACTTAAACTAAACACCAAAACTACTTACTTCCTAAACATCTGTTGAAATTTTGAAGATTAAGGGAAGGTGACTGAAGTTCCGTTGTTGTTGGAGAACGCGGAGCTCTTTATTGATCCACGGGAGATAGAAGGATTCATAAAATCGGGAGTTGATGCAGAAGCACACAATCTATGAGGGCTTTGAGAATCGTAATCGAGAGTTAGTGTGGGGGCACGCAATCCAGGAGGGCTGTAGAAATTGCAGTCAGAGTGTCAAAAAAACACTAGTGGTACTAGTGGATTTTTGACTGTCGAAGTGCTTTATGTTTTTATTTAGTTGGGTTTTCTCCGTGATCATTCTATGTGTTATTTACTGTTTTTATATAACTGCGACAATTCAACATAGGAATATTGGATTGATTGATTAACCATCTAGAGAAAATTAAAAGTAACTTGTTGCTATTTAATTATTAGTGTTTTAATTCTGCATAATCACACCCCCATCTATGCGTAATTTGGGTCGAACCTCGTAATTTTAATTGGTATTAGAGCAACATTTCGATTCCTGGCCCATAAATTAATCTAGATGAGTCAGTCACTATTCGTGCTTCCATTTTTTACGGAAGTAACTATGCATACAGGAAAGTTTAAATGAGAGAATTCCTTAAATCCATAGATGAGCGTATCTAGCTTAATGTTGTGAATGGTTGGACTGCACCTAGTTCTACGGTTAATAATGAAGTAATCCCCACTCCCATTGCTAATTGAACAAGAGCGAACTTAGACGAATTTAATTGGAATAGTAAAGGGCTTTATGCCTTGTTTATGACTGTGTCTGCAGAGAAGTTTAGGAAAGTGTCGATATGTGAAACTGCGAAAGAAGTTTGAGATATTTTAGAGACCACACGAGAGGGAACCAAAACCGTTAAGAACTCTAAACTGCAGATGGTCACCTCTAGGTTTGAAGAAATTAGAATGAAGGACGATGAATCGTTTGATAAATTCTATGTGAAACTTAATAACATAGTAAACTCCAACTTCAACCTATGTAAGAAGATCCCCAAGTCAAAAATAGTTCAAAAAGCCTTTAGAAGGATCTGAGAGGTTTAGATCTAAGATTACAGCTATTAACGAGAGTAAGGACTTAGATGCTGTTAAGATAGAGGAACTTGTAGGCTTCAAACCTATGAACTCACCATATCTCAACCGAAGAAGTTTAAATCCATAGCCATGAACACCATTAGGAAATAAGAGAGCAAGTCTACTGATGTTGAGACATTTAGGGAAGACGAAATAGCTTATTTCATTAAGAAATTCCAGAAAGCGATGAGAAATAAGAGAAAATCTCAAGAAAGGAAAAATGGTGTCCTCAATAGATTCCTGAAAGATAAGCGTGATAAGAATAATAATAGGACTTCTAGTAAGAAAACTCGGTCAGTTAGGTATCATGAATGTCAGGGTTTTAAGAAAAATTTGAATAAAGGAAAGGGTAAGGGATAATAAAGTCGTACTAAAAAATGTTAATGAACTTGAAAGAGAGAGAGATACTCATAGCTGACCTTCAGGACTCTACCAAAAATTTGAGCGAGTTGAAACTTGCTAATGAGAACTTAGAAGTTAAAGTTAAATCCTTAACAACTGACCTAGAAAAATCTAATACTCAACTTCATTCGTTCATGAGTGATACTCAAACTCGATAATCTGTTAGGAATGGACAAGCCTGATAGAAATAGGCACGGTCTAAGATATGTTTAAAATGGTAATACTACTGCTAGTACATCCAAGACCACGTTTGTCCCAACCACCAGTAATTAAGAATATTGCTAATCCTGAACTCAATGGCAAGAATGTTTTAGGATTGAAGCCTACTAGACAACGTAGGACCGATCGTCCTATAAATTAACGACAACCACCGAGTAGGTTTGAACCTAGGTTTATTCCTACCTGTTACAATTGTGGTACACTGGAACACCCAAGACCTAGGTGTCATAAACTCGATACTAGAAGTAGAAGTTGAGATATCTTGAGCAAGGTTAACTTCCTCGCCATCAAGTTAGCTACATAACTAAGATGATAACTCAACTAACTAGGATTACATCCGCTTCTCAAAAGGTTTAGATTAAGAAAAATAATCTTCTTAGGTCTAATGAACAATTGAATTGCATGTTGCCTACGTCATACTTAAAGCTCAAAATAAATCTATGTGGTATCTTGATAGTGCATATTCTAGACATATGTGTGGTAATAAGCCATGTTCTCTACTCTTGATGATTGAAATGGTGGTTTAGTTACTTTTGGAGACGAGGCTACTACATCTATCCTAGGTACATGTACTCTTAGTACATATGGATTACCTGCTATCTCAGATTTGTTTTATGTGAAAGGTTTAAAGTCTAACTTGTTAA
>CAIGRK010366729.1:0-12234 GCA_903798315.1 Fraxinus greggii | reverse complement strand
TTCTTGTTCTTGTTCTCGGCATCAATTTGGTATCAGAGCTATAAGGAAGGGCTGCCGATGATTTGTGGTGTGGCAGCGGCTTATGATGGTTTGGAGGGGATGAAACGTGGCCTGTTGTGGTGTTGGGCTGGACTTTAAAGAGAGGATGGGCTGTTAATTGTTTCAGACATATGGGCTGGGAGGTTTGGTAAATGATATATTGGAATTAGGTTGGTATATGCGAAATTGGGCAGCAACAGATACAAGTCAATGACAGGAATTGTGAATCTTGACTTCGCCTTTCTTTTTTTTTTTTCAGGAAAATAACTAAAAGGAGAACTCTGCAAGAATTACCGGTGAACAGTTCATTTTTTATTTTTTTAACTAACAGTAACTAGGAAACAGAATTTAAACCACTACTGCTGCTGAATTGTATCTGTATGTTGCTACCTTTTTGTTCTATCTTGGTGGTAATGGTTTGGGTTGGATGTGTTGTTATAGGTAACGAGATTATTGGTGGCTTTTTAAGCTAGGTGACTGCTGCAAAACACTTCCAAGTGATGAACCAAAATCCGGTCAAAGGAAAACGTCTTCGCTATGATACCAAATTGATGCCGAGAACAAGAATAGCTAAACAGGGAGAAAGAGCAAGAAGAGAGAATTTAGGAGGAAGATTGCAAATTTATTCAATAATAATATGTGTCTATTACAATCAAAGGTCCACTTTTTATGGTATTCAATCTAAGATCAATAAGGAAACTAAGGTTTCGGTAATAAGGAACAATATATTTTGTTCTTCAAATCATAATAAAAGGCAATAGTAATTACTAACAAAAATACTGTAAGATCCTAGACTTGATATCTTTTACGCCTTGAATACACTTTCCATGTTGCATCACTTAGTCTACAGTAACCTGACCCAGCCACATATGATCCAGAGAACTGAAACTATACAGCTACGGTACGAAGTCATCTCATCCATGAAAATTATATCAATCTTGATGTAGTTTCTATATCAAGCACCACTATCTTTGGACTATATTCACAGTCCAGCACATGGACTATTCTACTCCAGCTTCCAACTTTTACCCTATAAACATATCATTACTAATATATGAAATCTTACTTAGTAACTACAGAACAATGAGCCATAAAACAGAAAGAAGCATTCCAGTAGATCAAGCTTTACTGCGTAAAACCCCTAGCGACGCAATACCCCCTAGGGTAACTATAAAATGTACTCATGCCCAGTCAGCCAATTGGTAAATTACTTCAAAAACTCCAAATTTAATTAGAATCTTATTCCAGACTTGATTAATAGGGACAGATCATAATACCAGGCACCACCGAATACAAATTATTTTGTCTGGCTAACAATTTCTTATTTGATGAAGCGTGTGGCTCGTAAACATGATAAACTAAGATATCTAAAGAAATGGTGATAGGTCACATGAGTAATATTAAGAGACTTGTGATACAGTGGCACTTGAGAGCATTGGTATAAAAAAATTACATAAATATTGTAAAACAAAACCTTTCTGTTGATAGGTTCTAACGAATCATCAGAAACACCAGGGGAGCCACTCTCATCCTCTAAGCTGGACTTCACTTGAACTCCAACTGGCTTCACATTGGCTGCTACCAATTGAGAAAATAAATCAGTTAACAGAATCAATCCAACTCCACCGCACAAACTTCAAACACATATGACATACTCTTGGAACAAAGATGAAAATGAAAATTATATACATAGTAACTCTAGGAAAATGAACAAGATGATAATCTAATTTCTTGAATTTTCCTCCAGAACCATAAACAGCATGTCTCTGATTCTGCATAAACAGTACATGAGATAAAATTCACGCGGAGAAATGAGTGTGGTAAAATTCAAGAAAGAACCATGCCCTTTTGGCCTTTCATTTCTTATCTGAAACCTTATAGTTTATAGAATCAATAAAACGAGTGTGCAAGTCCACAATACGTTAAAATGAATAGGGATAATATCAGGATATGCAAGCACCAAATTCAATCTTTATTTCATGAACAAGAACAACCAAAGATAAGAATTGGGTGTGCCCATAGAAAAATAGCAGAAACTTACTGTGGTTTGATGAAGAATTAGGTCGTTGTAAAGGAAATCTTGAAAGAGCTGAGGAGAGATGAGAAGCCATCTCTCTCGATATCTATCGATATATCTGTATTTGTATCTCTATCTCCTTTGCTAGCTATTCGAAAGATATTCCCAGTTACTGAGGTTTTTTTCCTCTAAAAATGGCAGATTATCAATGCCAATTTTGTCTTTAATTATAATAATTTTATAATCTTATAATAATCAGATTATAACCTCATGGCCATATTATGGGAAAATGAATTTTGAATACTAATTTTTTGAAAAATGTGTGATTTAAAATTATGGAAAAATTTTGAATTTAAGTGTAAAATATTTTATTGTGTAAAAAAATGATTATCAATTGGGCTAAATAAAATACCACTATTTGGTTTTTCTTCTGTTGGCACAATTCTGTACAAATGGAATTAGCTTTTTTATTTATTGGAGTCAAACGAAATTGCTTGTCATGAAAAAAAGAAACAATCTTAAAAAAAACATAAGTAATGTTCAGATAGGTCCCTGTTTGGAGATCATTCTAATTCTAATTCTCCTTCTCCTATTCATTTTCAACCACACATTTTTAATAAAATAATATATTTTATCATATCAATAATTTTTTCTTCTTTTTCAACAATGTATTAACCATCACATCACAAAAATATATATATTTTAATGTGCATTAAACAGGGGCGTAAATTATGAAATTAATTGCAATAACTTTGAATTACAAATTACAAACTTTGCCTCGACTTTGGTTCGAGATGAGGACAGGTGCAGAGGTCGCCCTACCCAGTCTCGTTTAGTATTACTTAACTAAAAAAATTCAAACTTCAAAATTTAAAATAAATAAATAAATATTTATAAAGTATTATACATGATAAACGAGTATTATGTCTCAAACCCACATGTCCCGTCTTAAGCGGGACAAAAATTTCCCTACACGAGGAGTTACTGATGATTGTTTCTGAACTTTCCTATCTCAAGACTCGAAAAATATTGATGCAAGACTTATCGTAATTTAGATAACTTCTTCTATTTCCTTCTAAATTAGTTATCTTGAATTTCTTGCATATTCACTTGTAATTCAAAAGAGAGAATTGTCAATTTAAACAAATAAGATGTAGTAGTTAGATGCCAATTTGGACATGGAACATAATTATTGAAATTCTTTTTGACATGAATAATGTTATTTATCATTATAATGATAGAATATCGGTGATATGACAACGTAGGTTGAATAATGTGATAAAACAGTTCAATTTTCATGAGAAAATGGGGAATTGAACTATCATATCACATTATTCCACCTAAATTACCACATTACCATCGTTCCATCGTTATGATGATAAATATCATTATTTTTTTAGATTCACATGGAAAATTATATGAAAGCAGTACAATTGTTGCTCTTGGGCTGCCGTCGGGTTGTCTCGGCCCTTATCAACCAGGCGACCCGGCCCATTTCGACACCTGCAAGGATCGCCGTATACGCCTTGCAGAAGTTGGATGCGAATTTGGAAATTATGATAATTTCCCGCCATATACAGACTCTCTTCCAACGGTCAAAAACAGCCATTGAAATCCTACACCTCCATTCCTTGCTCCTTAAAACCTCCCTCGACCACCACGAATACTTCTTCTCCCAACTCATACTTTCCGCCGGTTCAATCTCGCTCCATGATGCGCGAAAAATCTTTGATTATTCACCCATTTATCCGCCACCGCTCTTTGCGTGGAATACAATTATCAAAGAATACTCCAACAACTCGTCAACCCCAATTGAGTCCATCAAACTCTTTGTAAAATTACTTCGAACAGTTGGTGGGCTCAAACCCGACAAGTTTACCTATCCATTTGTGATCAAGGCTTGTGGGCGTTGTTCCATGCTTGGGGTTGGTGGATCCGTGCATTCTATGGTTTTGAAGGCAGGATTTGGTTTGGATCCACATGTGAACAATACGCTATTGAGAGTTTATGGTGCGTGTGGCGTAGTTGATTTTGCACGAAGAGTGTTTGATGAAATGGCTGACAGAGATGTAGTGTCTTGGAGTTCCATCATTGCAGGTTATGTTGATTGGTATGAACTATTTTAATATGTCTTCTCTTTGTAAATTGATCGTGTTTCCTTTTCTCCCTTACACGTGAACTTTATGAATTATTTCGGAGGATGTTGACATGGATCCAATAGGAAGTACTGAGATTCTGCAATCAATTCTCGAGTCCTTTCTTCCTATTGACAAATTTGAAGTCCACCCTTCAAAAAAGGTGAAAAAGGAAGAGAAGAGAGAACAATGGTTCGAAAATAATGCATTTGAGTGCAGCCAGGCAGAAGTATTTGAGTGCTTTGTCTTCGCATAATGATAGTCCAAACAATATGCCATTTGAATGGAATGAGGAAGGATGAATATTGTGGGAGTGGAGAGTACACTGTTAATAAATATCTTCTCAAGAGTTGCTCAATTAAATTTATAATAATATATTTGTCGTTTTGAATCTGTTTTAAACAAGTACTGTTTAGGGAAAAGAGTTAGAAGTAATAATCGTGTAACATTTGTTCGAGATATTCCCCTCGAGTCTTGCCTTGACTGAGTCGATGTAGCTTGAATGGAAGCCGGCATTATTTCTATGTATGTGTGGCGTAACACATAGTAGTGCATTATTTGTAAGTATCAGCTGAACAATAACTACCATATATGTCATGCGATAGAATTTCTTATGTGCAGGTCCAAATGTCACTCAAATTTACTACTTGTTCAAACATATAGCAAGCATGCCTTTAGAAGAATATATTTTTGGGGCCGGCCTTTATTTTGAAGTCTTCCCATAGTTGGTATCAAATTAGAAAGTAAAGAATGTAATTGCATTTTTCATATTTCTTCAGATTATTGAACCAGTTTCCTGGTATCTCCTTTTCTTTTTATTTTAGGCGTGATGTACAATTTTTTCATTTTGTTTTCTTGTGACACAATATGTCGATATTTGTCTCACTTTGTTGAGCTTTTAATGCTTATAGTGAACGTCCTTTGGGGGCTTTAATGGTGTTTCGAGAAATGAAGATGGTAAATGAAAAGCCAAACTTGGTTACTTCGGTGAGTTTGATTGCTGCCTGTACCAACCTCCTCAATATCAGACATGGAAAGTCCATCCACTCGTACATACTTGTTAATGGTATTGAATTGCATGTTGCTCTGGGAACAGCCTTGCTTAATATGTATGCAAAATGTGGTCTCATAGAGGAAGCCTTCCGTATATTTGGTTCCATGAGCGAGAAAAATCTGCAGTCTTGGACTGCCATGATTTCTGGCCTCACAGATCATGGCCATGGAGAAGAGGCTATATCTTTGTTTACCAGAATGGAAGAAACTGGTCTGAGGCCTGACAACAAGTCATTTTCAACCATCCTGTGTGCTTGTAGTCACAATGGTCTTGTTGAAAAGGGACAAGAGCTTTTTGAAAAAATGGTGAATGTTTACAATATCAAGCCAACTATGGAACATTATGGATGCATGGTCGACTTACATGGGCGAGCTGGGAGGATTGAAGAAGCTTACCAGATTATTATGGGTATGCCAATGGAACCAAACGCTGTTATATTGAGGAGCTATCTTAGCTCTTGCAAACAACATAGGTGCATTCTATATGGCAACGAACATTTAAAGCAACTTCTGCTCAAAATAGAGCCTGATCTTGGAGCGAACTATGTGCTTGTTTCCAGTTTGTCTTCTCCATCAGGATATTGTGACGAAGTTGATAAACTGAGAGTTTCCATGAAAGAGAAAAGCCTGGTAAAAGTTCCTGGATTCAGTTGGGTTCAGCTTCCTAGTGGTCGTTCAGAGGGCAGTGGCGAATAGGTTGTAAGATAATCTAGTCCGAGTGTTTAGATAACGTAGTTTTTGCCATCTCTGAATTCTACATAGCACAAAAGCATCTGTTGGAAGATAGAAACAGTCCACAATGCATTGGTTATTATTGGTGATGTTCTAAGGACAAGGGATTGGTACAGTGCTACCAATGATTATAAAAGCCTGGACGTGCTAGGTAGAGAAATGCTTGGGTTTCAATGGTTTCTTTATTTCAGATCTATATTGAAGGACATTTGTAGGAGAAAGTTACACGAAACAGCATCATATTCTATCCAAATCGATATACTAAATGATCGATCCAGAATATCAGATGGCAGAGCAGCAGCCATGGGCAAAATCCTTGCTCCACGAGATCTTTGGTGAGAGAAAGACCTGCTATTTTCACAGAAAAGAAGTTGAAGATGCTAATTACTAGATACAATTTCCTTGCTAATTATGCCAGGAATACTGTCAATGCTGAGAATATCAGGAACTCGAGTTACTTAGCAGATTTTGTGGAACTACACAAACAAGTAAGTCCATATTCCACTCTATGTATGAAGTCTATTTCAACTTTGTGTGAGTTTTTTAGTCTCATCGAGTCTTCGCTGAGGAAGTATTGCAGAGAAGAGTATTCTTCCAATTAGAAAAATCCCATTCAAAAGTTAATTTGAACAAAATGCTTTGAACTTGTAAAATTCTTCCAATAATTTGGATCCTAATTTATAAAATGATATGATTCTCTGCCGATTATATATTATCGGAATAATTCATATACATAATTTCTTCATGGAACTCGCAATGAGAATATGTGAATAATTCATAGACATCATCTCTTGCTTTTACCAAAGGTACATAATTTGAACCATAATCACAATGAAGTGGTTTAGAGGTTGAAGCTAGCTAGGCACAATATTTGGCGCAGTCTAATAGCGTCGTCGCCTACTAAACGAGGGAAGCCATCTTTCATGCAAAGAAGCATGGTGAGAGATCATGAACATAAACAACACAAGTAGAATAGCCACTCCCCATGGCCAGCCCTATGAAGCGCATCCTTCTCGGGCAATGATAGAGCAAATGGAACTCTGCGTGGATCATGGACAGACTAGTGCAGGATAAGCAGTAGCAGCACTGGAAACACCATGAGGGATAACTTAAGCTGATCCATCAAGTCTTCAATTAAGAACTCATAGTTCATGTACGAAGTTATGATCAAGAAGAGAAACAGTACAGCTAAGAAGAAGAAGTGGATTGGTAGTGACAAATATTGGAGATAATCATCGTAAGAAGAGCTGTAATATCTAGCCATCTTTCTTGAATATTTGAGGTCTTTAAGAGCAAGGCATACGAAGGGGTCTTTCTATTGTATAAATCGATGCTTTGAAGTTATTGCCGATGTACTGTAGAATCAATTGATAACCTTTAAGGAGAGAAGCTGATTTGAGCAAAGAAGACACTTTACATATAGGGCATGTTCAATTCACCACTGAAAAAATTAATTCTCTTCTTCAACAAATTATATCTAGCCATGTTTCTAACACGTCCCTCATTTCCAACCTCTTTTTTTTCAACCTCTTTTTTTTTTTTCTTTTTTGGCCAGAAATAGGTGGTCGTGCGCCACTTTCATTTCCAACCTCTCTTTTTTCTTGTCTTGACTTACAAGATTTTTGACAAAAATGTATTTTTCCATAATTCATTTTTAATCATACATTCTCTCATAAAATAATGTTACACGTAAATTCAAATAATAATAATAATAATAATAAATTTAACTACACATTCTTCAAAAAAATCACTATTCTAAAACTCTTTTTTTTCCCCCCAAAATCTCATTTTAATGAAGATCAAACATGGGCTTTTTTCCCCAAGTATTGCAACATGTTTAGTACCTAAATTTTCCAGTTTTTATTGTGAAGTTTCGTAAACAAATATATTGTACATGTTTTGATAAAGTAAAGTTATTTAAACATTATTTAGGAGATTAGTAACATTTGANAAATTCAAATAATAATAATAATAATAATAAATTTAACTACACATTCTTCAAAAAAATCACTATTCTAAAACTCTTTTTTTTCCCCCCAAAATCTCATTTTAATGAAGATCAAACATGGGCTTTTTTCCCCAAGTATTGCAACATGTTTAGTACCTAAATTTTCCAGTTTTTATTGTGAAGTTTCGTAAACAAATATATTGTACATGTTTTGATAAAGTAAAGTTATTTAAACATTATTTAGGAGATTAGTAACATTTGACTTTTTGTGAATAAAGTGAACAATTATATCAAGATGATGGTTATTAATAAGATGTATTAGAAATTTAATGATTAGCTTGAAACATATAAATGAAATTAAGTTTATTTTTGTTTTTGGTATATACTCAAATTTTATTTTAAATTCAAAATCAACAAATAATTTTAACCACACATTTTACTGGCTCCACAACTTTTTAACCGCATATCTCATTAACTTTTATCAAAATTTACTAAAAATTTAATTTTAATCTACACTAAACAGGAGCTAAGAATGCAGTCCACAGGTGCACTTACTTTTTCTTTTGTGCATAAATAATCGCTTGTGACCATTTTGGACGATGCTTTCTACAGATGAACTGTTGTATAACTATCGATTATAAACTAGTATTCTTTTGAATACAAGATGATCATTTCGATATAAAAATAGTCCAAAGAGTGCGTCAATGCTAACTTGGCATGCTTAACAACGGTTTAGAAGGTGCACTAATAACATCAACATTGAAGTGACATTTTACCTGCACAATTGTTGTATTTATAGCATGCCATCAAGCTATAGAAATATTGAAGTAGGAGGAGGTAGCTCAAACTCAAAAAACGAGTTCTATTAGTTGCTATGTGATCTATTTTTCGGCTTTGTTTGCATAAATGGTGATAACGAGGACTCACTTGCGAAGATCGAATAAATCAAGACAAAGAATAAAAATATTTAAAAACTCTTAAAATCAGACCCAGACTTGGATCAAAGCTACAAAGGCAATGGCCTAGGGCCTCAAATCAAAGGGGCCTCGGAAAAATCAAAGTGGTTGATCAATCAATGACTCAAAATAGATTGAAAAAAAAAAAACGAGCATCGGCTGTAAACACACACACACCCACACAAAATTACAACAAAAGTAGAGGAAAAAGGTATATGAAAAAGAAGTGAAGAAAAAACATATTTTTTTCATTCCAAAGCCTCAATTTTATACAAAGTTTGAAAGTTTCAGCCAATAATGTATGGCTCTGTTGAAGAAACTCCTATGTCTCTTCTCCAAAAAATGAAAAATCAATACCTCACAACTATTTTTACTAAGTTTCAATCATTAATTCCAAATGAAATATCATTTCCCCTTATTATAGCAGAAAAAGTAATTAGATTGAGTAACTGAGATAGTCAATTAAATAAAAAGGGTGGAAATGAAAAGAAAATGGAATTTTACCTGATAAGGATGCAAATTGAGAGTAAAACTCACCAATTGTGTGGAGAAAGGTAAAGGAAATAACATAGGCAATTTCTTTCACCTAATAAAGAGAGAGTTTTTAGAGGTAAAAGATAAATAAAAATGCACAATTGATTCATAATATATTGCCTACATAGCGATTTCGGTTTTTAAACTTTCATTATAAGTTCCAAAATTGACTCCTTAAACAAAAAATATGATGATGTTTAAGGATTTCTTGTTGATTTCGAAAAGTTTAGGGGTTGTTCTTTTCGTGTTTCAGTTTTGTGTTTTGAGTTTTGAATTCATTTTGAATTTTGTGTTTTGAGTGTCCATTTTGAGATTGTTGAAAATATGTTCTTTTTCTCATTTTGAAAATTTGTTTTCATAATTAAAAAAACCTAAAACGCATTCTCTTCTCAACCCCTCCCCTCTCTTTCCCGTCTCCCCTCGCCTCCCCTCTCTGTCGACGCCAGTAACAAACATCACCACCCTCTGTGAAGACCCGTCGCACCCTCCATCACCACCTCCTCTCTCTCGTCTATGTTCCCGCTCACTCCGGCGACTCGGCTATGCAGTGCCACACTCGGAGGGAGTGGTTGGCGGTTGTCACTTAGCAATGCGCGACGCTGCAGTCCTTCATTTTTTTTTGTTGGCGGTGGTGGTTCTGCAGTAATTTTTTGTTGGCGATGGTGTAGTGGTGTTGTGACGGGGGCGATGGAGGCAGTGGGTTTCCTTTTTTGTTGGCGGTGGTGTTTATCTTGAAAGGTTGGGTTGCGGTGGTGTAGTGGTGTTTATTTTCAAAGGTTGGGTTGCGGTGGTGCAGTGGTGGTTGACGGCGGTTCAGTGGTGGTCGCGGTGGTGCAGTCCTTGTTGGCGGTGGTTGTTGGCGGTGACTCAGTGGTGGCACGGTGGTGTAGTAGTGGTTGGCGTGGTGGAATTTTGAAAACACCCAACACACGTTTTAAAAATTTTAGCTTGATTTTAACTGAAAAATACTCAAAACGACATTTTTGTCGTTTTCGATTTCTTTATAAATTTTAAACTCGTTTTCGAAAATTCGTTTTTGAAAATAAGTAAATGTATTTTCACTGTTTTGAAAAATCAAAAACAGAAAATAGCTAAAAATGGTAAAGAGAACAGTCTCTTAGCCTTCATTTTGAGTATTTTCATTACTTTTTTGACATCTCAAAATGTGAGATGTGCTAAATTTTCGAGGTTCTGAGAAATATTTTGTTTTGCTACTATATTTTAAATTGTACAAAGTTTTCGTTTAAATAATAACATATTTTATTTAAATATTCAAGTATTATTACGCTTATAAAAATATTATGCTTAAGAGCCTTATATAATTATTGTCTAGGGCCTCAATATTATCAGGGTCGGCCCAGCTTAAAATTAAAAGATAAATAAGTGGGCAAATTTTTTTGTTGAGTCTATGTTTGGTTTAGCTAAAAAAGTTTATAAAATTTAAGTCAAAGTCAACAATTAATTTCAATTACAAATTTTATTTGATCAGCTATTTTTATTAAAATCTATTAAAAATATGATTTTTAGCAAAATCAAATAGAGGCTTAATCTCATTGCTCATAAACCCTTCAAGAATAATTGCATCATGATCTAGTCTTTATTATCCAGTTTACTTAAAGTTAGAGGAACAATATGGAATATGGACCAGCCTCAAAGACTTTTGTGGACTAATTTCTAGGCCCAATGTAACTGGACTCTTGACGTGTCCCCCATATATAAGAGCCCAACCTCACATGACTTTGTTCTTAGCGGGCCTGGCGGGACTTGGTATTGTTATGCATTCAAGAGATGGGGAAATTATCTAAAAACCTACATTTAAAATCGATTTTCATAAACAAGGAGGATTAGTTTTAAATTCAAAAATCAGGTGCTAATTAATAATTATTAATTTAATTAATATAGATTTAAGTAAACATAATCTACAAATCCATTTTCATTTTTAAACCCCAATTCCTTCTATATATCTTCTCTCTTTTATCACCCACCCTAACTCCTCTCTACCTTCTTCACTTTCTGACATTGTGCATGATCTGACTGAAATCGGTGTTGGATATTCTGATCAAATTGATGGAAGTCCATGGTAGCAATAGATGCTGCATGGTGTATGGATGTTGGAGAGGTGGCCTACGACCATGGGGCTCACCGTCGGAATGTGCCAAAAATTGTGTCTGGAATGTGCATGTTCGTTGGGTACGAAGAACATGTTTGTAAATTTGGATTTTGTGCGTTGTTTGATGATATAATACCATGAATAGATAGAGTATGGTCGGCCAGTTTGGTGGTACCGGCATGGGCATCGTTGGAGAAGGTGGTGCCGCCGAAAAACTAGCCCTAAGCTATTGGTTTTTGGTCTAATTTTTGGTGCATTTGGGACGATATTAGGCCGGAATATTGGTTGGGATTTATAGAAGAGGTTAAGGTGGTTATGCTAGTGGTGAAGTTAGGAGTCTTGGGTGGTGGTTGGCTCGCTTTTGGAGGCTTCAAAGGAAGTGCGTGATGGTTTTGCTCCGTCGCACGTCGCTACTCTCAGCTGCGAGTAGCGCTGTCTACACGTGATGGTAGGGCGAGGTGATGCCCGTGGTGCTAGGGGTGGTGGTTAGGATTTGTTGAAGGTATTGGTGGAAGTGATAGTAGTGGTGATTGTTATTGAAGATTTGAGGTGAATGTAGTACTTCTGGTTGTGGTTTTGTGTTGAAGGTGGTAGCGGTGGCGCATTGGACAAATTTGGTCACATTTAATCATATCGAAGACAAATTTGATCAGAATTAGTTAGAGATAACATAGGTTGGTGACTTGGTTACATATAGTTACAAATTAGAC
>CAIGRK010366685.1:0-10128 GCA_903798315.1 Fraxinus greggii | reverse complement strand
GTTTTCACTATTTAAACAGTTTTTACATTACAATTTAGACAGTTGATGAATTGAATAAAGTTAAGATTGGGGGTTGCCTCTCGTTTTCTTCTTCCTTCTCCTTTCTTCTCGGCTTCTTCCTTCTCCCTCTCTGCTTCTTCTTCTTCTTGTGTTTCCCCATTAATTCTACATCACTATCACTCACTATTTTTTCAGTCCAAATAATACACATATATATATATATATATATATATATATATATATATGCACATAGCCGAGGTGAAAATTGTAAGAGGGATCAATCAATTTTATTTGGTATCTATTACTCTTTCTTTTAGATTACATGATACGTTAGCTAACTATATTTGGATTATTATTATTATATTTCAAGAGAATTATTATGGGTCCCATGTGGTGCAATATGATTATGATTATGTTAAGGGGACCGAAATTTAGTAGCACTACACAGAAGAATTCTTACCACCAATGTTCGGTAAAATTCTTGTGTCTCCATTATGTTGATTATGATTATTATGCTCATTTAAATTATACACGATCATATTTCATGGCGTACTTATGGGGATTTTATAAATCTCACTCTATGATATTTCCCCTTTCAGGCAATTGATGGTTCGAGACAGTTAACGTGATGGCAACGGGCTAGTATTAATAAATTATATTGTATTTGAAACATAAATTTTAAGCTTCATTTTTAAGACATTATTTAGGCTATGTTTTTCGCCAATGCATTATTTTTTGATATTAAGATTTTGCAATTAATTATTAAAGTTAAAATCATTTTTTATTTACTTAATGAGTAAAATCGTTTTTTGTTACTATTTAAGTCCTTATAAAAAAAATCGAATTTTATTTAGTGACACTCAAATAGTCAATGATTCAGGTCTTCACAGTCGGTATCAAAGTTAAGAGTTTTTTTTTTAATCGGTTCTGTAGACTTAACATATACTTTCAAAATTCTGAACTTTACGAATTTTCTGTTATGATAAAAAAAAATTGAGTTACTGTTCATATGAACAGTGTGCGCAGTCGCTGTTCACTTGAACAGTGACGTGTGCGCTATTCACGAAGAACAGTTACTGCACGTCACTGTTCACGATAGTGACGCTGCACGATTTTTTTTAAATTAATTATTCCCATTAATGGGCTGTCCCATTTTGTGTAGAATATGCGTATGGAATTTGAGCTTTTATTTGATATGATATTGAGGTTTTTATTTGATATTATAAGAGTGCATTTTTGAAATTGTTTATTTAGTTGGGCTTTATTATCTAAATTGTCTAATACTATATAAAAGTTTTAGTCCAAGAATCAGTTTGGGTCTAATAATTATGATGAGCTTTTTTTTTTTAAATAAGTTGATATTTAAAATGAGAATTAAGTTGTTTTAAGTCACCAGCCACTATGTCATCCTCTATGGCTCGACTTCCTTGAACCAGGTATGTATGCACTTTAAGTATTCATGTCATATCACTTATGAAAGTTTGCCTATTACGCGAAATAGTAATCATGGACATCGTGACAAAATGTGAATATTATTTATGATTTTATTTATGCTTGTTATGCATAAAAGTCAATAATAATATGAAATTTTGAATTTTATAAGTGTTTACTTTTATAAGTAAATACTACGGGACTCTTGATGTCCGAAATAAGTAAGGAAGAGAACAATAGATTGACAGTTGACGAGGTTATGGTGGTATGTGAATATCCAGAAGTCTTCCCCGAGGAGTTGTCTAGCATGCCGCCAGAACGAGAGGTAGAATTCACAATCGACATTACTCTTGGTTCGGCACCCATTTTCAAAGCCCCGTATAGAATGACACCCAAAGAATTACAAGAACTGAAGGCACTGCTGGAGGAACTATTGGAAAGATGTTTCATTTGGCCCAGTGTATCGCCATGGGGAGCACCGGTGCTATTTGTTAAGAAGAATGATGGATCGATGAAGATATGCATCAATTACAGAGAATTGAATAGAATCACTATCAAGAATAAGTATTACCTTCCCGGGATTGAGGATTAGTTTGATCAGCTCAGAGGTGCAGTGGTGTTTTCCAAGATCGATTTAAGGTTTGGTTATCAGCAGTTGAGAATCAAAGCCAGTGATATCTCTAAGACCACTTTTACAACTTGGTACGGACACTACGAGTTCTTAGTTATGTCATTTGGGCTAACTAACGCTCCTGGAGTTTTTATGGATTTGATGAACTGCATTTTCCATAAATACCTGGATCAATTTGTTATCGTGTTTATCGATGATATCCTAATCTACTCAACAAGTAATGAGGAGCATTTAAAGATTGTGTTGGAGGTTTTGAAGAAAGAGAAGTTCTGTGCCAGGTTCAAAAAATGAAAGTTTTGGCAGGAGCAAGTAGCATTCCTTGGACATTGTCACGACCCGAGGGATAGAGGTGGATCCTGGTAAATTGGATGCAGTGTTGAATAGGTCAAGGCCAACCAATGATGTGAACCACGTAGCAATAGTAGCTACGCAACCCCACAACGAGATTAGAACCAGCCCAAGAAAGTCAATAAATCGAGGTTTTGGACTCGACCCAAAATTAATGAACCAAGCAACCAATACAATCACTTACAATATGTTGACCTTTTGATTTCACGACTTATGAATCTAACACGGATGTTTGAACGCCACAAGAAAGCGATTCTTGATAAGTTCGTAATTGNGAGGGATAGAGGTGGATCCTGGTAAATTGGATGCAGTGTTGAATAGGTCAAGGCCAACCAATGATGTGAACCACGTAGCAATAGTAGCTACGCAACCCCACAACGAGATTAGAACCAGCCCAAGAAAGTCAATAAATCGAGGTATTGGACTCGACCCAAAATTAATGAACCAAGCAACCAATACAATCACTTACAATATGTTGACCTTTTGATTTCACGACTTATGAATCTAACACGGATGTTTGAACGCCACAAGAAAGCGATTCTTGATAAGTTCGTAATTGCTCAATGAAGAACAAGGGATTTGAAAACTAAAGCCTCACGAATAATTTTTCAATAATAATAATAATAATAATAATAATAATAATAATAATAATAATAATGTGTTCTATAATGAATATAATGTCAATATTTATAGGAAAAGCCTAAGACCCTAGTTGAACCGGAAATAACTTGTTAGGATTACAAAAGATTGTGATAAAATAAAATTCTAATAAAATAAGGAAAATTAGTGAAATGGAAATTATTTTGCCCGGATTTGTTCTATGCGGCCACATAGTTATTTTGCTTGCAGCTACATGGAAGCTTTAGTTTGGCTCATGCTGGCTTCAATAATCAGGCATGCGACCGCATGCTAGTTACAACTATGTGGTCGCGTAATTGTCCGGCAAAGCTCCTTCCTTCGTTACTTGCACCATGATAATCCAACTGGTTTCGACCATCGACCCCTTCATAAAAGTAGTTCATTGGCTTGTTAATTTCGACATTTCATCCACTGTAGCTTGAGCAAGCAATCTCATCGCTTCCTCGATCCGCTTTGGCCTCGATCGAGTCAATTGGTCCTCATTCGATGATCAATGGATCCTTCTCCGAGCTCACCCTCGTTGCATCCGTACATTGGATCACATCATCCCCTCCCTCTTCAAAAGGATTCGTCCTCGAATCTGAACCTGCATCAAAAGGAGAGAGATCAGATACATTAAAAGTAGCTGACACATTATACTCACTAGGAAGATCCAACTTGTAAGCATTATGGTTGATCCTTTCAATGACTTGAAAATGACCATCTCCCGTGACTGCAACTTCGACTTTCGTTGTTTTGGAAATCATTCTTTTCTCAAATATAGCAAAACCCAATCACCAGGTACAAAGTAATGCTATTTCGCCCTTTGTTTGCTTGTGAAGCGTAGTGCTTATTTTTCTGCTCGATTTGTAATTTTACCTTTTCATGAAAAGCCTTTACCAATTCTGCTTTCTTCTTTCCATCTAGACTACGACATTCATTAGCTGGCAAATGAATCAAATCTAATGGTGTTAGTGGATTAAAACTATAAACAATTTCAAATAGTGAAAATGAAGTCGTAGAATGTATGGCCATATTATATGCAAACTCAATGAAAGGTAAAAATTCTTCCTAACTCTTCAAGTTCTTATTCAATTTCAAATAGTGAAAATGAAGTCGTAGAATGTATGGCCATATTATATGCAAACTCAATGAAAGGTAAACATTCTTCCCAACTCTTCAAGTTCTTATTATTCACAGTGCGTAGCAATTGGATCATAGTCCTATTAACTACTTCAGTATATCTATCGGTCTGTGGGTGACAAATTGTAGAAAATAATAGCTTAGTTCCTAACTTATTCCACAAAACCCGCCAAAAATGACTAAGGAATTTAACGTTCTGATCTGACACAATACTCTTAGGAACCCCATGCAAATGCATTATTTCCTTAAAGAACAAATCTGCAATGTTTGTAGCATCATCAGACTTATGGTAAGGAATGAAGTGTGCCATCTTACTAAATCTATCTACCACCACAAATATTGAATCTCATCTTTTCTTAGTCATAGGTAAACCCAAAACAAAGTCTATAGAGATATCAACCCAAGGTTCATTAGGCACAGGTAATGGTGTATATAATCCTTGTAGTAAAGCCTTTGATTTAGCCTTTTTACAAGTTATGCATCGACTATAAACACGTTCAACATCACTTTTCATCTTAGGCCAATTAAAATGTTCTTGGGCTTAGCAGGGTACTATCGAAGGTTCATTGAAGGATTTTCCAAATATCAGGACCGCTGACACATTTAACACGCAAGGGTGTAAAGTTTCACTGGACCGAGAGGTGTGAACAGAGCTTTGAGGAATTAAAACAAAAGTTGATGAACGCCCAGTGTTAATCATATCCAATAGGTTAGATGGTTTTGTGATCTATAGTGATGCTTTGAAGCAAGGTTTGGGATGTGTCTTAATGCAGCACGGCAAAATAGTTGCCTATGCATCGAGACAATTAAAGTTATATGAACAAAACTACGCCACGCACGACCTAGAACTTGCCGCGGTGGTGCATACATTAAATATTTGGAGGCATTATCTTTACGAAGGTAAATGTGACATTTATACGAACAAAACAAGCCTTAAGTACATCTTCACCTAGAAGGAGTTGAATATGAGACAAAGAAGGTGGCTTGAGTTAGTAAATGATTATGATTGTGAAATTCATTATCACCCCGGCAAGGCGAATGTGGTAGCTGATGCATTGAGTCGGAAAATGGCAAGTTAATTAGCTATGTTGACAGCGTAGGAACCACTATGGAGAGAGTTTGAGAGATTGAATCTCGAGGTTGTCACCACTCAGCTATGTGTGGTCGCTCGAGTAGCAACTCTCTCTATCCGACCCACACTTTTGACAGAATTAAAAGATATCAAAAGGGTGATCAGTCTTTTGAGTATATTAAGTTTGAGATTAACTCAGAAAAGTGAAAGGATTTCACCATAGCTAAAGATAAAGCATTATACTATCAACGATGGATGTGTGTACTGGATTTTGAAGAATTGAAAAGAGAGATTCTAGAAGAAGTTCACTCCTCTCTTTATTCAGTACCCCCGGGATGCACAAAAATGTACAAGGATTTGATGGCAGTATTTTGATGGGAAGGCATGAAGAGGGTTATAGCTGAGTACGTTAAGAAATATTTGGTATCAACAAGTGAATGTCGAAAACTAGCGACCATCAGGGTTACTTGAACCATTAGAAGTCCGAGAGTAGAAGTATGAGCATGTAACTATAGACTTCGTGATTGGTTTTCCAAGGTCAGCAAGAGGACATGATGCTATTTTCGTCATAGTAGATCGACCTATCAAATCAGCTCATTTCTTGTAGGTTCGGATGACGTTTACTATGGACCACTTCGCCCAGTTATATGTGAATAAGATAGTAATGTTACATGGTGTGCTTGTTCTATTGTATTGGATAGAGATCCAAGGTTCACATCGAACTTTTGGAAAAGTCTACACCGACCTATGGTAACTAAACTAAAGTTTAGTACAGCATTCCATCCTCAGATGGATGTGTAGTCTGAGCGAACAATTCTAACATTGGAGGACATGCTTCGGACATGTATACTCGAGTTTGGGGGGACAATGGGATAAGCATTTACGATTAGTTGAGTTCTCATACAACAATAGTTACCACACATCAATTGACATGGCACCATATGATGCATTGTATGGGAAAAAAGTATAGATCATCAGTTCAGTGGGATGAAGTCGGTGAGTGAAAGATTTTGGGGATAGAGATTACTGAGAAGACAGTGTATACAATTGAGAAAATTTGTGCCAGCATGAAAAGTACACATGATAGACAAAACGATTATGCAAATAGAAAGAGAAAGGGTTTGGAATTTTCAGTTGGTGATACCAATGAAAGGAGTGCTACGTTTTGACAAGAACTGTAAGTTGCGACCAAGGTTTGTTGGCCTGTTGGAGATCTTACAACGTATCGAGAACGTTGCATAACAATTAGTGTTACCTCTTGAACTTTCAGTTGTACATGACATCTTCCACGTGTCAATTCTTCGAAAGTACGTCCCTGATCCGAGTCGTGTGATCAACCATCAGTCTATTGAATTACAGTGAGGTTTGAGCTATGAAGAAGTACCAATAAGAATTGTTAATCAAAAATTTCAAGCCTTCCGGAACAAAGTGATCCCGCTAGTGAAAGTACAGTGGCGTAATCATTTGGTTGAAGAGGCCATGTGGGAGCGAGAGGTGGAGGTGCAGGCCAAGTATCCACAACTTTTCGATGGAATTCAAAGTAAATTTCGAGGACAAAATTTATTTTTAGGAGGGCAGATTATAACACCCGTACCTGAATTTCTGGGTCTAATTATGAGAATTGAAAATTTAGGGGCTCCTTTGAGGGTTAATCCATCTTCTAAGACCTTGTAGCAAACTTAGTATAAATGCTAATTCCCACACTTTTTGCTCTTTGAAGAAGGGTTGAATGCTTGGTCAAACCCTTATATATAAATCCTTGATATATGCTTTTTTTTGTCATATTCATAATTGATCAAACATAGGGTAATGTGTAGTTTGAATGCATGTGTATATAGAATGTAGTATTCACATGAGGAACGAGTGAGAGATTCTTGCTTATTTTACAAATATCAAGAAACAGTTTTCAATGCTAGGATTAATAGCCTTTTCACCATCATGGGTTTTTTCCTTAATGATGCATACCTTGTCTTAACCTATTTAAGCCACTCATTCACATTCACATGCTACCACTCACTATTATTTTTTTCATTCCAAATAATATACACATATATACTCACATAGTCGAGGTGGAAATTATAAAAGGGATTGAGAAATTTTATTCGGACTCTATTACTCTTTCTTTTAAATTCATGGTAAGTACGCTACTTATGCTTGGATTATTATTATGTTTCAAAAAAATTATTATGGGTCTCATATGGTACAATATGATTACTTTTATGTTAATGGGACCGGAGTTTAGTAGCGCTACACATAAGAATTCTTACCACCTATGTTCTATAAAATTCTTGAGTCTCAATTGTGTTGATTATGATTATTATGCTTCTTTAAATTATACACGTTAATAATTCATGGTGTACTTATGTGAATTTTATAAATCTTACTCTATGCTATTTTCCCTTTCAGGCAATTGATAGTTCGATACAGTCAACGTGGAGATGACAACAGGTTAGGATTAATAAATTATATTGTGTTTGAAACACAACTTTTAAGTTCCATTTTTAAGACATTATTTAGACTATGTTTTACATCAATTCATTATTCTTTAATATTAAGATTTCACAATTAATTACAGAAGTGAAAACCTTTTTTTTTTTTACTTAATGAGTAAAACTGTTTCTTGTTACTATTGAAGTCCATATGAAAAGAAATCCAATTTTATTTAGTGATACTCGAATAGTCAACGATTCAGGTCGTCACATTGTGGACAATCTAGATATTTTTTTCGATTACTATTAGGTATGGATATCGGTATCTGTTGAAGTCATGCAAGGTTGGAACAAGAAAGTAGAGACGGCAAAGTCAAAGAAGGAAAAAAAGATGACATATGCTCTATATGAATTTTTAATCACGGTTCAAGTATACATTTTTCGATTGTGTATTAGTTATTTAATAGCTTGTATTATAGTACATGTGATTGACATTAACATTTTTAGATGGTGGATAGATTTAGGCATTTGAGGCGGTGCCCGAAATTGGAGACTGATATGGGGAGAGAGAGTTTTCACCAGTCGAGAATTTAAACTAGATAGTGATAAGCGTGTAAAAAACAAACCTATTGGATGCCTAAATAAGCTTAAATCAATTAAATGAATGGATTTCTACTCAAAATTATGTAATTATGGCTTTTGTAGCTCGAGAGTCCCCAATTGTAGGAGAATAACGTAAAAAGGAAGAAGAAAAAGGATCATAAGCGTACAAAAACGTGAATTTTGGGACCAAAGTGCCCAAGTGTCGAAAGTTGAAGGACATTGGATATAATTTATACAGGGCAAAATTTAAAAAAAAAAACAATATTCAAGGACCAAAATGAAAAAAAAAAATCGAAGTTGAGGAACCCAATGTGCAATTTTTTTGTGGACTAAAATGTAAAATGATAAAAGATGAAGACCGCACGTGCGGCTCAAGCTATATTATTTGGAAAGTGTGTTGATTTCGTGCACGTTGAAATATGTGTGTGCCTTTGACTAACAAGTATGAACTTGGTGATGACCATATCCTATGGATCTAAGATACATAATTTTTATGGCTCTAAAAGGGCAATGCACTTGTTGATTTTTATCTTGCTCTATAACTTTTTTGACTCGAGTTATTAAGTCCATTGTTGGTAGAAATAAAAAATCTAAATTGTAATTGAAAATCAATAAAAATTTTCAACAACTCATTTTATGGGACTCACAACTTTTCAATCACACATTTCATCAGTTTTTATTAAAATCTACTAAAATTTTAATTTTAATCCCTATCAAATAGGGGGCTAAGTCCGTAGGAATATCTTGAAACCGATACCTGTTGGTTTTTAAAAATCGAAAAGTTATTGATCTAAAACTCGCTACAAAAGGTCAAAAAGAAATCTTAAAAGAGTGAGGTAAATCATGAGCTTTAATTGAAAATTTTGATAGAAATTGTGCATTTATAATTGATGTGGAGACTTAGATAACTAGTGGTCTAAATTAAATAGTATAAACTCAAGTGTTGAAACACTCAAAAGTGGGGAGAATCATCACATGACTAAATGTTGATATTGCTTGTTAGATCCAACCAAATTAAAGTGAAAAAAAAAGTGTCATTGGACAGCAACCTTTAGATTTACACCTCGGGGAATAAAATAAGTTTCTATTTAGGATCGTGAATTTCACGAATGGGAAAGGAAATAAATAACCACAAAAGGTCTAGTTGGCATCAATTTGAAAATTTTTTCCTTCTTTACAACTTTTTCCAAGTCTAAATAATAATTGAAAATGAACACACACACACACACACTGATCAAACATAGGATAAACTCTAATTATTTTTTCATAGTATTATTTGGATGCATATTTATGAATTTATTATACAAGTTTACACTCATGAATATTTTAGCAAAATATCTAATATTATTGATCTTTATCACATATTGCTTGATTGCGTTTGTAACGAGCAAGAACTTAAGTTTGAGGTGCTTGATAAGTGTGTTTGTACACATTCTAAATAAGCTTAATATCAATTAAAGAAGCAAATTTATACTTGCAATTATGAAATTATGGCTTTTGTAGGTCAAAGATCCTCAATTGAAAGAGAATAAGGCAAAAGAAAGAAGAAAAGGACCAAAGTATACAAAAATGTGAATATGGGGACCAAAGTGCACATGTGCACAAAGTTGAAGGACTCTGGATGCAATTATCAAGGGAAAAATTGAAAGAGAACACAAAATTCAAGGACCAAAGTAAAGAAAAACAATGTTGAGGGACCCAATGTGAAATTTTGCTTGAGGACTGAAATGCAAAAAGAGAAAGGTGAAGATCAAGCAGTTTCAAACTTCAAGAATCCAAACAAAAAAGGGTTTTATCTTTAATATTATATTTTATCCATTATTTTCTCCTATTTGTAATGTATTGCTACAAAT
>CAIGRK010366660.1:2797-18192 GCA_903798315.1 Fraxinus greggii | reverse complement strand
CCCCCCCCCCCCCCCCATTTTCATTCCCTTTGTTTTTCATTTTTAATTTGTTCAGTTTTTTTGGAAAAATCAGAGGAATATAAAAAATTACTCTCGATGGACGGCCCTGCTTTGCTTGGGAGGGAACTATACAATTGAAAATTGAAGCTCATAATAATTTTATAACTTTTTCTTAGGATTTTTTTGGAAACTTGTTTTTGTAATCTTTAATGTTGTTTACAAAATGAGAAAAATATATATCGTTTTTGAACTTCATTGCAATTAATGTATTAGACTTTAGAATTTAACAAATTCAAGCGGGTCTACCACTAGAATTTTAATGAATTTCAAAAAAATTATAAATTATAATGAATTNCCTGCTTTGCTTGGGAGGGAACTATACAATTGAAAATTGAAGCTCATAATAATTTTATAACTTTTTCTTAGGATTTTTTTGGAAACTTGTTTTTGTAATCTTTAATGTTGTTTACAAAATGAGAAAAATATATATCGTTTTTGAACTTCATTGCAATTAATGTATTAGACTTTAGAATTTAACAAATTCAAGCGGGTCTACCACTAGAATTTTAATGAATTTCAAAAAAATTATAAATTATAATGAATTTTGTTATGACTTGCTACCATAATTTGTCATTTGCCACGTGGTCGAACCACCGTCTATAGGGATGAGGCCCATGCTGCTGTGAATTTCGTGACCCATCATCAATCCGAAGAAGCCCAGATCCGAGGCTCCCGCCAGGGGCGGATCCAGAATTAATTTTGAGTGGGGGCGAGATAGAAAGTAAGCTAAAAAAATTGTGAAAAACAATTATGAAATTTTTTTTTTTGGTTTTTTTTCAGTGGGGGCGACCGACCCCGCTGGGCCCTTAGTGGGTCCGCCCCTGGCTCTAGCCCAACTAGTGACGGCCCACGTGCAAAGATCTTGGATTTATTATAGAGATCTTATTCAAATGATTGATATGACTTCTGTAAAAAGTGTATTTGTGTCTTGTCTTGTCAGTAGGATGTAAGAGCATTAAATGCTTGACGGCTAGGATTTGATGCCTTAGCCGAGGAGATGAGGCCACGTGTAATTTAATCCAAGAGTCACCATTCCATCTGTAATACTCTAAATACCTCCACCATGTAACAATTGAAAACTAATGCAACTTTAAATACTTTAAGTAACTTGTTCTCTTATATTGATTTACAATCTTTGATCCCTATTCAAAGTCAGAGAGTACATCCTCAGAGCCACACCCGAGAATACAGCCCCCTAGAAAGGGAAGTGGAAATTGACATCTCCTCCAATTATGCATCTGGTCGACCCACCGAGGCCCCTTTCAATATGAAGAACAACTTCCCCCATAATATGAGCCTGAGACTAGGCTTCAAATGTCTGTCAGTGTATTCGGTCGAATCAGCCCCACGAATCCGGGGCCCAGGCGTCAGCAACATGAAATTTTGACGCCTAGGAATGGGCCTCAGCTTCCCACCTCCTGAGACATGGCAACCGGAGGAAAGGCAAGAATATGCCCCCCTTGTTGTCCCCCCCAGAGATAGGCGTCAAAAGAGGGATGGAGAGGCTGAGAACTAAGCAGATCTCTCCACCTTACCACCCAGGTATGAAGCAGATGAGAATTATGATTCAGATGGACCCCAACGATCTTATGATTTGGACGATGATGATGAGAACATACCCTTCTCGCGGGAATTAAGGAATGCCCAAGTACCAAACCAAATGATGATAACAAGAATTTATTTTCTTTATTTCGGCCTCAGAATCAGCAAGCTTATCTATCGAGGCTTTGTTCCTTCGTTGAATATCAGTCAAAACTTCCTGACATTCGAGGGCCACCCCAAAGGCTCTAGCACTCTGGCTTACCAACGTTTCTGTAAGGTCCACTGCGTCACAAGTGGACACGTACATTTGCCACCGCCCCATCTTAAACTTATTAAAGTTCTCCATGGCATCCCGCACCTCGGACGGCAGCATCTCCAACAGGATAGGGCGATTCTGTCTTCCCTCCTAGCCAGGAAACTTCCAGCTTTGCCTAGGGTCATCTCCACTTGGCCCCTCTTAACGGCTTCTGAGGTCGATGCTTCCTCTCTTGCAGCCTCTTCATTGGCCTTCCAAACATTCTCAATCTTCACCGCCTTCATAGCATACTCCATGAGCTTAGGCAGTGGGATAGCCTCTTTTCCAGGATCGGACACAGTGGTCCCGAACTTCACAGGAGCCCCAATAATGTGGACCAACTTTCTCTTCTTCTGATTCATTCACATTGCCTCTATCAAGACCCCCAAGGCCTTCTTGGGAGCTCCTTCCTCGTCCCCCTTCTCAGTCTCGTCCTTGCTGAGGCTCTCCAACTTAATCCTCACTTGTTTAGCCCTAGATGATGAGGGATTTAGGTGGCCTTTAGAATTGTGGCATGTCAGGAGTTGGAAACTCCTTCTTCGCAAACTTATCTACAGACACCTAACATGATTAGAAGTCTTCCAAAAAGCAAACTAAAAACAAGTGGAGAGCCTCTTACTCTTGGAGGCCATCAGTCTAAAATCGATGAATTATCTGCTTCGGTCTTTCAGGTGGTCAAAGCTTTGAAGACTGCTTGTAGATGTCCTCAATCACGTCCCACTTCGCTTCGTGAAGTTCGTAGCGTGAAGCAGAATCTGCCAACATTGCAGTGGTTAGTACAAAGCATGAGGAATAAATTGATTTTTTGTAAAACTAGGCACTCGCGTGCTTTATGTTACTGGGTCGGTACTATGCAAGTTGGGACAATATCTCCCTCTACCATCTACCATCTACCCCTAACCCAGAACCAAGATTCCTTCTAGCTCTTAATAGAGGTAGGAAGTCCGACGAGAAATGGAGCATGAGCCCCTCAAGAGGTGAGGTAATACCATCCCTTGGAATCATCTTTCCCCAATACCTGTGCCTGAAAAATTGATAGAAAAACATGGAGATGCATATCCTCACCTAATGACACCTCCTTCCAAAGGAAGTAGGTCCCAACTAGTTGACTCTACCCATTTGTGAAACTTGGGTTGGAGCCAACATGAAAGTCCTCAACACTGTCCTAAAAAAGGGGTGCAGAAGCAGACGCATCCCTACTTTCAACAGGAATTCACTTACTGCTACGCAACCGAGCTTTGGATAACAAGTACGTTCATGGGCCTTGGGCACTAGCATTTCTATGTAATAGGGGATGCAATATTTCTGCTTAAGTTCTTCAAATTTTACGGGAGGTCACAGAAGAAGGAATTTTGGCAGCCCCCAACCCGCCTCATAATCTATGGGCTCCTCACTTGTAGAGTACCATTCATCCGACCCCCCAGACACTGACTCATCTCCAAACCTAGCTATTGTAATCATCATCGACGCCTCGGAATCCATTCAAAAAAAGCAAGGATGTGACGAAAAAATTACAGAAATTGAAGAAAGATTGCGAAACAAAAAGGTCCCACCAGAAAATACCTAAGAAGGAACGGAACCAAGGAATGTTCGCCGGAGAACAAGAAAATGCCGGAAAACTTTTGAAGGTTAGAATACTTGAAGGAAAGTTGAGTGATTTTCGCCAAAGAAAAACTTCAAAGTGACATTTTTTTATTTTTACATGAAGAAGGAATCGATCCTGACCGTTCAATCGAGGCCCAGTGAATCTGAAGCGTCCAATCCTGTGGTAAATCTAAGTCGTAGAATTCAAACAGTTTATTTCACCAACGCCTCAAATTAATTCGTGAATATCACGTACCCGCCTCAGTGCGTTACTGCCTATCATAAGAAACATGCAGCCATCATTATACATTTAATGTGACGGTCGTACGTGTATTGACAGTTGTATCGCTACAGCTACCCCACCTTGGAAACATGCGAAACCGTCAAATCGTGCGCACCAACAGCAATATGAAACTCAGCCTCGGCAGTTCTGCTATAGACCTGCCTCAGTTTAATGTACAATTCAACCTGGCAGTTCAGCAATTTTCTGCCTCGGCTTCAAAAATAATTCAGCTATCATTAAAGTATATCAGCCTCGGCAGTTCAGCAATTCTCTGCCTCAGCTTCAAAACAAATTCAGCTTACCTCAAAGTAAGTGAGCCTCGGCATTTTCGAGGTGAGTCAGTTCTGGATCCACTATCATTTCCACGCATAATATAAATATTGATGCCTGGACTTGGGGGACTAGTATGATGGATAAGAAATTTTTAAAGGTTTATGTGGTACCCAAGGAGGGTGCTTCGTTAACTACTAAAAGTTCACGCATAACATAAATAATCACATGAACTTGTGGGGACTATTTTTATGACTTGCTACCAGAATTCGCCATTTGCCATGTGGTCTAACCATCGTCTATAGGGACGAGGCTCGTGCTGCTGTGAATTATGAGGCCCGTAATCAATTCGAAGAAGCCCAGATTCGAGGCTCCGCCCAACTAGTGACGGTCCACGTGTAAAGATCCTGGATTTAATATAGAGATCTTATTCGAATGATTGATGTGACTTCTGTAAAAGTGTATTTGTGTATTGTCTTGTTAGTAGGATATAAGAGCATTAAATACTTGATGGCTAGGATTTGATGCCTTGACCAAGGAGATGATGCCACGTGTAATTTAATCCAAGGGTCACCATTTCATTTGTAATACTATAAATATCCTCACCATGTAACAATTGAAGACTAATGCAACTTTAAACACTTGGAATAACTTGTTCTCTTATATTGATTTACAATCTTTAATCAATATTCACAGCGATTGGTTTCAAAACAATGGTATCCCGTTATCTTGTCGGAGCCCGAATGGAAACGTCTCGTGTCGTTGAATTTCTCCCACGTTCAATCTTGGAGTGATTTCGACCGTTGATCTACTTTTACATCTTGGATCTAGCTTGCATATACACGAGTGGGCCCGACATCTATGACAGCATTTTTTGAAATCAACAAATTTCATAAAATTGAATAGATTTCCTTCGTATCCATAAGAATTTCATTCAAAATGATGAACTCTCAAAAAGGTTTTATTATTTGTATTTTAAGCTTGAAATCTATTTATTAATAAAATCCTTACGAACCTGAATTTGGACAGTGGAACGAGTGTTGAGCCTAAATATTCGAAATTTAACTGGACCCGATGTGGCTTCGATTGGGTCGGGTGTACAAGACCGTTGGCCCCAAACATGCCATGTTATTACCATGAACCCAGATTTTCTGCCCCAAACCCATAATTGTATAAAGAAAAAAAAATAAAAAAATCTCGCTGTTTGAAAATAACACAGACGTCAATCAGCAATTCAGTCGAGAAAAAAATGGAACCCCAAAATAAACAACACGCGGCTATTGATTCCGAGTCCACTGCAGTTTCTACTCTACACAAAGTTTCGGTTTCCGATTCCTCACCACCACATTCCATACAAAATAGTGGAGAACACATATCAATCTCACCGCCGGCAGGAAACTCACCTGACCGGTCATCAGTTTCATCTGATCGAACCACTCTCACTCATGGGTCCTCCCCAAGAGAACATAAAGCCGTCTCCCCTCCACCGGAGGCAGAGAGTCCTCCTCCAAAGAACTCGCCAGAGAATCATCCGGCTGTTGTGAACTGGTCTGTTGTAGAAGAGCCTATGGCAATAGTGGCCAAGTCTGATCCGGGTGGCCCATATGGAAAACCCGTCGGAGAAAGTAGTGGTGGACCTAGCGGTGGAAGTGGGCGGCGGAGGCTGTCGCTTTCTATATCGAGTCGAACCAAGAGGGAAAAAATGGTGAAAAAAGCTGCTTTGGGGTTTAGGATTTTTGGGTTCTTGTTTTGCTTGGCCTCGTTCTCAGTTATGGCAGCTGATAGAAATCAGGGCTGGGCTCTTGATTCTTTCGAACGTTATAAAGAATTCAAGCAAGTTTATTATCATTAAAATCTCACCTTTTTATGCTCTTCCACAAATTTAATACTATGTTTCTTTGCTTATTTATATGAATTCAATTGTTCTATCTTAAAAGTTAAAAGTGAACCTTGTTAAACTCGTTTGAGAACATCAATCTCGATTTTGACGGATTGTTTTGAGTTGTAGACAGACGGGGTTTTCACCTTATCAGGCTTTTGATAAAATGGGGATTTGGCAATTTGCAGGTACTGTATGTCAGTGAACGTGATAGGATTTGTATACTCAGGCGCACAGGCAATGGGTTTGTCTTACAATTTAGCCACCGGAAAGTATATTTTTCAGCATCAACAGCAACTGCGGTATTATTTTGATTTCGCCATTGATCAGGCAAGTTCTAATTGTGGATGTTTAATTAGGCAAGGTTACGATTCTGATAGGAACTGTTTCAACTCTTTTGCATAATCTGAAGAAAGTTTACTTTTCTGGATGGAACCTACCTTTTCTTTCTCTGTTTGATATAACTCTTTATGTGACTTCGGATAGTTGGGGGGCCACACGTTAATGACTATGTTTCTTTCGGTGACATTTTAATGATCAAGAAAACAACTTGCTACTTAAGAAAATTAGAGTAAAGAACAAGAATCCATCATTACCCAAAAATGAATAGAACCGTAGAGATTGAAGGATTAGTTAACTGAAGATACGTGCCTATTGTGAGGTTCAATTTGAAATAATTAGTTTTTTCCATTCCTTGCCTTTGCTTGGCAATTCATTCTTTCGGTTATGTTAGCATTATTTGGTGATATTTCATATGTAATAGCTGTGGCTGGGAATTCGTAGGGGACCATCTTTTACCAAGTGGTGCTGGATTCTTCACTTTTGAAGTTTGTTATTCATCTCCAATAGGATGCAAAAAGTTCGTACGGGACCATCTTTTATGAGCTACGTAAAGAGGGAATTGTTATCGTGAGAAAAGAGAGGTGCAAATTGTGAAAAGGATAATCCATTCGACGTTCTAATATTCTCCACGAGTTTATTCTTTTATTTTTCAACGCTATATTCTTGCAGCAATTAGTCATAACTCTTTGTACTTGAACTGTTCCAAATCCAGAAGTATATTTTGTTCTTTGATCATGATAATCTGTATGTACAACTAGCATAATAATGTGCTTCTGATATTCAAAACTTAGGGGATAAGATTGGCTGGTTGGCATGCCAGACAAATGACCTAAAAGGATGCGGCTAGCTAGTGGGCGGTTCTTTTGAAGGGACCTTATGGCAGCCTTTTACTGCAACACAAGCCCTCAGCGCTTGGGGTGAATTGTGGGTAGAAGGTCCAACAAAGGTGGAATCCTGTTTTCTTGGTACTAGGAACGCTAGTTGATCCTTTTCGCATATAAAAGGCCAAAATAATAGTAATTAGCTGTTGAGAACTAACGTCTCGGACCCTAATACCTACTCATGAGAGAAGCAAGTTATAGCTGGTGAGAAACTAATGTAAAAACTCAGATTGAGCATTGAGAAATGATATGGAAAAACTCTAGTATCAAAAATATTTCACATCCACATTTTGTATTCTCTTCCTTTAAGGTTGTCTTAAACTCAGTGCATGTTTGGCAAGTGATTATAAGTCTTTGTCATACGAAATGTGTGGATAATAATTGGGTAGCAGGAGTGGGTCGTTTCATAGTGATAAAAATTATATGTTTTACCTTCCCAACATGCACTGCGTGCTTAAATATATCACGTGGCAACAACTAAACTCGTTTTTGTTGTTGAATGCAATTGCAGATAATTACTTATCTTCTGATATCGGCATCTTCATCAGCTACAACCAGAATTGACGACTGGCAATCCAATTGGGGGAACGACAAGTTCCCAACCATGGCAAGCGCTTCTGTGTCGATGTCGTTCCTTGCATTTGTTGCCCTAGCCGCTAGTTCGCTTATATCTGGTTACACACTTTGCACCTCCAAGTCAATGTAGTTTCAACTTCTTTGTGGAAATTATATATCACTTTCGGACTTGTTTAATTGCAATAATTTTGTCTACAGCAGAAAAGTTACTGATGCTAGTTGTCTAAATTGTATATAAACATGTGCTGTATTGAGATTTTTTTTCGATAAACAGTGGATCTGTTGAAGATGCTGAATCGTTCTATTTGTAAGTTGTTGTATATCAGGAATTAATTTGAGGTGCCTTTTTGGACATGACAATAAGCGTAGTCCCTGGTCGAGTCATGACTCTATTTATCGAGATGGTGAAGACTCTGTCTCCTATTGTTTAATCGATAGTGCACACACTTGATGAACGTGTATGCGACTTAATATCGGTCGAGAATAGTCCCTTGTGATCGTAATGCTACGACAACCGCTCGAGACGATCTCTCCAAATACACCCATATCACGAGTGAATTGCCTATTTAGTCACTGAACTTTCAGCCATGCATGCTCCTTGGTCACTGAACTTTCAAAATAATGCAACTAGTCACTGAACTTTACAATTCGTCGTCTCAGAAGTTACTGAGCAAACTGCCGTTTATAAATTGGACGGAATTTCGACGTGGCAGCTGACGTGGCGAGGCAACTCAATGAATTTAGTCACCTCCTCAAAATTGCTACACACGTGGGATGGTTATATTGTCACAATAATTTTTATTTGACATACTACATTTTAATTGCAGTTAAACTTCTTAATCTTTGTTCATTATATTAATTATTTTCCCAACTTTTTTTCATTGAATTATTATTTTCAACTTTCCATTAATTAGTACTCCTCGTTCTTGATGATGATTTATATCAAAATATTTTATTTTTATGCTTTGAAAAGAGAGAAAAATATTTTTCATACTTTTTATTTATTTATTTTGTGAAAATATGATAAAAAAAATAAGTCGTTTTACGTCATTTCAACGAATTTTTGGACATAAATTAGTTTGTGGTTTCTGAAGTGCTCACAGAAATTAGTTTTGTTATCCGAGCAGTTGTACGAAGTATATAAATAATGAAATTAATGATTTGGTGTAATTGGTTTGGGGGAGAAATCGGGAGAGAGAGAAGGTTTATTAGATTTTACCACTTTTTTTTTTTTTTTTTAAGTGTTTGACAAGCTGGAATTTTCACGTGTGTAATAATTTTGAGGGGGTGGCTAAATTCATTGAGTTGTCTCGCCACGTTAGCTGCCACGTGGAAATTCCGTCCAATTTATGAACGGCCGTTTGCTCAGTGACTTCTGGGATGACGAATTGTAAAGTTCAGTGACTAGTTGAATTATTTTGAAAGTTCAGTGACCCCTTGCTTGCATGGCTGAAAGTTCAGTGACTAAATAGGCAATTCACTCCCATATCACTAGCCAATTCTGAATTTGATCTGAGATACTAAAATTCAATCTAAAAATAGTTCTTAAAATTTGATTCCTAGTTCCGATTCTATGTATGTAAGGTAATAAAATCATATCGAATATTCAAGCGGAAGAGATATTTATATTTGTTAAGATTTGTGGTTTCATTTTAAAATGTTAACATTGTTAAGAGGATAGTCCAAATCTTTATAAATTGATCCATGTTTTCATCTTTATTCGATGTGAGATTTTATTTCTAAACACAGCTTAGCAAAATAGTGGATCATTTGAGTAGACCAATCTTGAAATTATTGTTCAATTTTTTTGAGTCTTAATCAGATCGAATCACTCGTTGGAGCTTAACGAGTTCTAATACCATATTAAGATTTGAGATTCCATTGTAAAATGTCAATCTTATTAAGAGGAGTAGCACAAATCTTTGATCTATTTTTCATCTTTATTCAATATGTAATTTTATCTCTTAACATGCCACGCAAGATGATAGCTCGTTTGAGCAGACCAATCTTGAAATTCGTTGCTCATTTTTTGAGACTTAATCGGATCGAATTGCTCGTTAGAGTTTAATAGTCTCTGATAACATGTTAATATTTGAGATTTTATCTTAAAATGTCAACCTTGTTAAGAGGAGCAGCTCATATCCTTATAAATTGGTCTATTTTTTCATCTTTGTTTATTAAGATTTGTGGTTCTATCTTTAAATGTCAATATTGTTAAGAAAAGTAACGCAAACTCTTATAAATTAATGTATGTTTTTATCTTTATTAGACGTGATATTTTATCCCTTAATGTACCCTACAAGATGGTGGCTCGTTTGATCAAATCAGTTTTGAAATTTGTGTGCTCATTTTTTTTGTGCTTGTCTGAAGTAACTTTTCAAGGGAGAAAAATCAATTTTTGGATCGTTGCAAGCCAAAATCAACCATCTTTGTTGACTTTTGCTCTCACATTGGGTGCCACCTAACATTTAAACGGTAAAAAAGTGCTAATAATTGAGGAGAAAATGCTCCACCAGACAACCACTTTGTTTTGATCGGATCGAATTGCTCGTTGAAACTAGTGTGCTCTGATACCATGTTAAGATTTAAAGTTTCATATTAAAAGATCAACCTTGTTAAGAAGAGTAGTCCAAACTCTTATAAATTGGTCCATATTTTCATTTTTATTCGGTGTGGGATTTTATCCCTTAACAATATCAACCAAAATTGAATCAGATCCGTCCAATTAAATCCAATCCATTGAATTCTAACATCTTATTAAAGTTTGATTTCAAAATTATAGTGATGTGTTGAAGCTCTAGCGTTGAGACAATTAAATGGACTACTTAAAGGAAAATTAGAGGAAATCAGACACAGTGCTCTGAAAAATGAAGGAATTGATTAATACACTTAAAATCAAATTAAATTTTTAATAATCGAATTAATTATGTCCATTAAAAACATAAAACATTTGAAAGTCAGCAAAATCATTCCAGAGACAAATAGCCGCACTCCCCAATCTCATATTTTTCACTTTTTAAAATTTTTATTATTAAGAAATTTTAGTTTGATACGGTATTTTACACTAGGATTATCCATTTTGAGCGATTCAAAATCTATTAGAAATGTTGTGATGTGGCCATGATTAATATGTCTTGGACGAAGTCTAGATGTCGAAAACCATCTCGCATGAAATATTGAACGCAAGATAAATCATAATTATAAAGTCCATTTCTTCCGGTCATTTTTGACTTATTATTATGAACTCCTTATTCATCGATTTTTAAATTCGAAAGACGTATTTCAAAGTTTGTTGTGAATACTTCGAAATGATAACAAAAATCTTACCTGAATAGTAAAAAAAATATAGCACGTAAATTAGTTAAAAGAGGTAACGCTAAAACATAAATTAGAAGGGGGCAAAAAAAAAAAACTAATTCTATCATTTTTTCATATTCTCATTTTCTCAAACACCTTAAATGCATTAATTGAAATGATTTAAAGGAATATGAATGGAATACAAAATTCAAAGGTTTAAATTAGTATATTTAAATTTTAAGAAAAGAATAGACGTATATACCTAGTTAATCGCTGTAACGAGATACTGCGATTTTTTCGTATCATATTCTATTTTCGTAAACAACCTTGAATGCATCAATTGAATTAATTCAAATAAATATGCTGAATGCAATATTGAAATAATGTTTGAATTCATAGAATTAAAATTTCATAAATAAACATGTATATATCTAATTAATTGCTCCAATGAGATACTGTGGCTTTTTCATAGAAAAGTAATAGAATGTCACTTTTTCACATTTTCATTTTCGCAAACATGCATCAAATAAATTGATTCAAAGAATGAATTGAATGTAATATCAAAGTAAGGTTTGAATTTGTATAATTAAATTTCCAAAAACACGCACTCATGTATTAAATTAATTGCCCTAATGATAAACTGTGACTTTTTGAAAAAATGTCACTTTATCACATTTTCATTTTAGCAAATATTTTAGATACATTGATTGAGTTGATTTAAAAACATATGATTTGAATGCAAGATTAAATAAGGTTTGAATTTGAATATTTAAATCTTCAAAAAGACATACATATGCATCTAGTTAATTGCTCCACACTACACCAAAAATTACCTTTCGCAACGGGCAAAAAACGTTACCTATTACCTTTAGCAACGTTCACTCGTTTGTTGTAGAATGCGATGTTGCCGTAGAGTCTCAGTCATTTGCAACGGTCTCTGCACATTGCAAAAAGTCATTTGCAACGTTTGCTGCACGTTGCAATAAAGGGCATTTGCAACGTGCAACGAACGTTGCAATAAAGAGCATTCACAACGTTTCACTGCACGTTGCAAATTCTCTTTATTGCAACAGTTTCTAAACGTTGCAAATGCCCTTTATTGCAACGTTTAGCGACCGTTGCAATAAAGAGCATTTGCAATGTGCAGCGAACATTGCAATAAAGGGAATTTGCAACGTGCGGCGAACCTGTAAGTAGAGCATAAAATATGGAGATCCTTACAGTTAAATCAAGATTCTCTACATCACATACACTTTCTTCATCATTAAATTATCCAGACCAAGAACAGAAACTCAAGACATGTTAAAACACGATTCAAATAATACAATAGTTTTCAATAAGCTTTAAAATGTAAAACTACAAATTCAAACAATATGAACATATTGAACCTTGTTCTTTCTAGCATAAACAAATTCAAACACAAACTACTTATTAATACCTAATTATGCTCATGAATTATGCTTGCTTTTAGCTTGTTTTAGAAACAAAATAAGATCATCGCGTTTTAGTTGTAGGAGGATAGGGCAAGTTTGGCTTCACTTGTTCTCTTACCTATGATCATTTATTATAATTCAAATGGCAATAAATAAGTGGAATTTGTAAAGAAGCAGCTGCATGTCTTGTCTTCAAACATAAATATTACTGAAACCAGATGATGAAAAACTCTGTAAATCTTTGGCCAAGTAGAGCCTCAAATGCTAAAACTTAAGCAAGCAGAGCCTCAAATGCACCGTGAGAAAAAATATGCAAACATGTATATAGATATTTCCATCAGTGGCTATAGATGCAACAAGGCCAAAGTGCAATGAATACGTATAAAATTTCTCCATTTCTTTTCCTTTGAGATATTGGACGATCCTTTTGTTTTTTGATTGCCTAAATTTGAGTACCTACAACTATTACTCTCTGAAACAACCCCACCTTGGGTCGTGTCTCCATCACCCACAACAAAATCAATTAAAAAGGAAATTACGAAAATGAAACCCAAAACCCCAATCTCTGTGTGTTATAATGAAATTCATAATTTAAAATTACAATAAATTAATTCAAACCTTGATTAAAACAATACTACAAGGCCAAGATTCTACAGCAACTCAGCAACCATTTTCAAAGCCTACATTTTGAAGGCATGCTCCTGAATTGCCATCCAGCACTAAATGTTGAGAAAATTGTAAGATTGATTTGGGGGAATCTTAAGAAACGTGGAAAGGATAAAAGGGTTTGGGATGAATTCACCAGTGAAATCTAGAAAGCAGAAGACGGATTGGGGGGAAAGGCGAAGAGAGAAAACAAAAAAGATAGAAAATGAGAAGGAAAGTCAATGACCGGGAATTCGCCGACGATAAGAGATCTGACGGTGACGGCTCTCGATGACCAGGAGTTCGCCGATGGTAAGAGATCTGACGGTGACGGCTGGTTAAGAGAACATCTGATGGAGAAGGCGGCCAACTGATGCTTTTTTGGCGCTTCGGGCGTGAATGGAAGACACGGTTTTTGGATAAGAGAGAGGATTTTTATTTTTATGTCGTAAAGGTGAAAGTTGTGTAAGTTTTCGCAACGGTCGGTAACGTTACAAAAAAAAAAAAGGAATATGTTCGAATGAACGTTGCAAAATATTTTTTTTGCAACGTTCGCCCAATCGTTGCAGAGGAGTCAATTTTTGCAACGCTCATCCGACCGTTACAAAAAATGTCGATTTTCGCAACAGGCAATGATCGTTGCAAAAAACGCGAAATATGTAAACTTTTGGCTACAATCAATGAACGTTGCAAAAAAGGCAATAGCAACATGCATTTAAAAACTGTTGCCAAAACTCAATTATATTGACCAATGACAACATTCACTTATGAGAATGTTGCTATAGACCTCTTTAGCAACATTCAAGCAATGAATGTTGCCTTTTTCATGTTGCAAAAAGGCATTTTTGTTGTAGTGCCAATGTGATACTGGGATTTTTTATATATATAGAAAAGTGACATTTTGTCACTCTTTTTCACATTCTCATTTTTGCAAACATCTTTGATGTATCAATTGAATTGTTTCGAAAAAATATAAATTGAATGCTAGATTAAATTAATGTTTGAATTTGAAATAATTAAATTTTCAAAAACATACATGTACACATCTAATTAATTGCTCCAATGAGATATTGTGATTTTTTTTTAGAGGTCTCTTTTACATAAAAAGGTGACAAACTTTTCACTCTCTTTTTTTCTCAAACACCCTACATGCATCAATTTAATTGATTCAATTTTTTTTTATTTTTTCATATGTATTAACGTAAAACAAGATTTGAAATCGTATATTTAAATTTTCAAAAACTTACACGTATACATTTAGTTAATTGTTTCAATGAGATATTATAACTTTTTTTTTTTTTTTTACAGAAAAGTAACAAAATATCAATTTGTCACATTTTCCTTTTTCTCAAACACTTTGCATTCATCCAGTTAATTAATTAAAGTTTTTATTTTTCATATGTTTTAACACAATTCATTTCCTCTCAAGATCAACAATGTTATTTCCAAATATTTTCATTGTCACAATAGCAAAACCATAAAAAAAGAAAAGAAATTTTATAAATATCAATCATTTACATTATAAATTTCAAACTAAGCCTAATCACGAAATTCAAAGTAAAGTGTCATAAACAATGCACTAAGATGATTAGAATTTGTAATTGGAGTTTATTCCACTGGAAATAGATAATTACAGTTGTTTCTTTCAAAATTTTCGTAAAGAGAGCAGTGAACGATCTTAAAATGACGGAATTGGGAAATTAATTAGACAAAAATTCAAAATATAAAAAACCTATAATTTTTGTTTGGATATTTTCAGATTTTGGGAAGAGAACTTTGAAGTATGGTAATTGAAGCAACATTGATCTTGTTTGTGCTTAATTTGTGGAAGACTTCCTCTTTATCCTTTCGATATTCTTTGGAGGGTTACTTTTTGACGGATTACAATGCATTATGTTTGAGCATAAAATATACGTTCTATGTTAACTATTTGCCATTTAATACAAGTTTAGCGTGCTTTCAAAACTATCCCGAAATATAGGGTATTTACGTAAGTACCCCTTATTTTAATCACACGTTTATGGGCCCACATATTTATCTTTCTTCAACTACATGTTTCAACAATTTTTTATAAAAAATTACTAAAGTTTTCATTAAAAAAAAAAAAAAACAGGCACATAGTAGATAATTTGAAATGTTTATTGTTCGCTAAAATCATATACCGCAAGTGCACGGTTGCGTTCAAGTAATAAAGTGGACTTGTGGATCCGAATATCGATCCCTCGAGGATTTTTTTTTTTTTTAATTACACATTTGTTGACACAATTTTAAAAATTGAAAACACACAATTTAATTTTATATATGAGAC
>CAIGRK010366653.1:0-11187 GCA_903798315.1 Fraxinus greggii | reverse complement strand
TGATTATCAAAGCACTCATAAATTATTAACATTGTCGGGTAGACTAAACCAAATTTGAGTGGTGCATGAAATTGGTAATTGGAAGTAAACTTTAGAATACACCTTGGGAAGAGAAAAAAATAAAATAAATTTGTAGGTGTTTGAATCACACGAGTGAAAAAATGATATAATTGACTTTTAAGGTCGGGGATTGAACCAACGTGAGACTGGTACAACGTTACACTTGATTCTTCACATACACACCCGTTTTACATTGGATAAGTGAGAATTTAACTTTTGCATTATAACTTTGAAGTAGTTCATGAATTTAATATCATGTTTTCAATCATGAGCCATAAAGGCAAGATATCTTACTAAACATGTTTTACGTGAGTTCTTTTGTTTAGCTGTGTTAATGTGCTTTGTTAGTTCTTTTATTTTGTTGATGTTTGCTTAAGAACTAGTAAAGTACTAAATTTAGGGGTGCTTGATGAATATATTTCACTCTTAGCTTTAATGCCATTTAAACGTGTTAATTTTTTTATCTTTATGAGGTTTTAGAACAATTTGATGTTGTGATATAGGTTTGGTAAAATTGCGAAAAGATGTGCAATTTGGAGCTCGAAGGAAATTAGGAGATAAGCGGAAGTTGAAGACTAAAAGGAGGAAAATCAACAGGTTTTGGGCATCCTAGCGCCACTCAAAGTGGCGCTAGGGAGCCATGTTGATGAAGAACCGGCACAGCAGTACCTTAAACTGGGCGCAGCAGTGCCCGGTTAAGGGAGAAAAAAGTCAGACTTTGAGCACCCTAACACCATCGTCTCGCAGGAGGAGTTACAAGTTCGCCAATAAAGAATTTTAAATTTTAGATTCTTTTCAAGCCAAATCCGACTCCAATTCTTCCAAGGACTTCAAGATATAAATACAACCCTAAAGACGAATTTTAGAGGAGCATTCAATAGGGTAAGATGCAAGAAATCAACAAGAAAGTAAGAAGAACATCAAGATGATCAATTCAACCACCAAAATAGTTTTATCTTTCTTCTTCTCTACATATTTTTAATTATGAATTTGATTACATCTCGTTCTATAGTCATGAACTAAACATCCTATCTAGGGTTTGATTAACCAAAACTTGAGACTATGTTTTGATTTTAATTAGTTATTTCATAGAGATTTTCCTATTCCGTTTAATTGTATTGTTTATTCTTCAAGCTTTCAAATTATTGGCCACTAATTGAATGATTTGATTGTTTAAGTTTCGGCACTCGAGATAGGGAAGCTTAGACGTGATCTTAGAATAACACAATTTAGGAATGTTTCTAAAGAAAGTATAATCCCTTTAAAGTCGTTCCACATAAGAATCAAGAACTTGATAATTCCTGGAATTTTAATTCGGAATGGAGATGTTAAAATTGAATTATTGGAATAAATTTCACTCAGTACTTGAGTGAAAGAGTAGAATTACATTAGGGCTCTTGCTTTTAAAATTGAGAAAATTAATTAGAGATAACTAGATAATTGAAAATCGTTGTTGATATTTAGGTGAAATCAAAACCCTAGACTTTCTCCTATTGATTAAATCCTTCAAACTTGCATACAATTAGTTGAGCTCGTCACAAAAATCACGTAGATTTAGGTAAAATATTGATAAAATAAATTCGATTGTCTAGATAAGCTAGAAGCTAATCCATTATAGTACTTAGTAATAATTTTATATTCAATCCATGTGGGTTCGACATCCTAATTCCATAGGTATACTACAAAGCTTGACACTGTACACTTGTAGTAAACGTTCACAATACATAATTCCAATATATACATCATTGTTGGCTAGGTCATCTAACCCACGCTAGCAAATAAAAACAGTAAAATAAAAAAAAATTACTATATAATACACAACAAGCATGTAAAAACAATTAAAACACACAAAATCGATGATAATATCCCACATCCAAACTTAATATGCATTGTCCTCAATGTACAAAAATATAGCACTAATTATGCAAAAAAAGGGGGTAAAAAAGGAAAATTGAAGACTTCATAGGTTAAGCCAAAGCTGGTGGCTGAAATGACATTAAAGTGCGAGAGCTAAATCGTCTGCTTGATCGCATTCACTTGGCCAGTGTTGGCTTGAGTGTTCCTCAATATCTTATTCCTGTAAAATGAATAAAATTCAAACATTAATGATCATATAAAATGGAACAATTAATAGTAAACCCAAAACATCTCATAACCAACAAGAAATTCAATGGAAGAAGGGAAAATGAAATAGGAGACGTAGGTAGGTTACGGCTGTGGGTTGCGGCGGCAAGTTACTGTTCACATTTTTTTTTTCTTGGATGAATGACGACACTTGAATAAAAATAAATTTCATATCCTATATCTAGAAATCGTAATAATAAAATGAAAGAAAAATTGGATTGTCTTCCAATAAACCCTTATTTATAGTTATTAGCTTGACTTTAGCAATTTGCATCATGGAATTTGAATAGACATTTTGATACCTTGCTCAATTTGCTTCTTTTGACTTTGTTCCACTCTTTGTTGAGTTTCCAAATTTTGACATTACTTTCTTCAATGTGATACAACTTACATATTCCATACCATATAAAATCAATTAAGCAAACTTCTTCCTCCTCTTCGGGCTTACTCACAAATTTAATTCTTGGGCAATCAATGAAGTCGAAAGAATGTGCATCAATTTTATCTTCATTAATTGCCACTTCTTCGCTTGTTTCCTTCGTAATTAATTTTTCATCATCTTTATGCTCTTCTACAATAATTGATATATCTTCGAGTTGAATGGCTGGTTCACAGTCTAAATCCACGAGTAATGGCAATTATGTCCTTTCAACATTTTAAAGTGGATTATATCCCCCGCCTTTTAAAGCCATCCCAGTATATGGCATCTACCACACACATTTTGTTTTTATCTGACTTGGCAGTTCATTATAATATTTTGCAAACACTTCCTCATTCAACAAGGAAGGACCAACTCACACACGCATGTCTGTAGATACATACTCATTCACAGGCATGTAGCCTTCATCAAATTTTACAATTTCTAGCTTCGACATCTTAAACATTGTTTAAAGCGCAAAAGCTTGAACATAAGGGGCTTGGTGCATGTATACAAGTAGTGTCCAATATAATGCATCACATAACAAAGCTCACAATATATGTCTTCTACAAGCATGTCCTCATCATCCATATCAGGTATTAATTATTGTAAAAGCTTTTCTACTGTGCCAAAGTTAGAATTTTGCATACACTCCTGAATAGTACCTGGAAAGAACACCAAATATAAGAGAGATTAGAATTGTGATGGGTAGCCAAAAAAAAAAAAAGAAACAATTGAATCTAATATCAACTAACAAAACTAGAATTAAACAAATTATTCCCCGACAACGATGCCAAAAACTTGTTCAGACAAACCCGCAAGCGTACAGGATCGTTGACAAGTAATAAATTCAGTGGGTTGAGATATCGTCCCACGATGAATAATTGCTAACTACAGTTTACCGATTTCTATCAAATTCGATCTACATGACACAAACAAGTTGATTATTTTGTAATTTTTATATCTTACATTACGTATTATAAAAAGATCAAATAATAAGATGGATGCATTGGATTTCAAAACCCACATATTGATTTATATTTACAATTCTCGACTAATATAAGTGTTATTAGGTGTTCGTGACAATCGATAATCAACTAACATCTAATATTCTTTTCCAAAATATATTAAAAATATCCTTAGCACAACACGACCATATTCCTAATCCAAATTTATATGCACAATAAGTATTCAATCATATGATTGAACACAACTTAAATATTATTCATAACACATTGTCCATGTGTCAATTATGCAATGTTCTAACATATTGTGAATCTCTCAACACTACAATAAGCAACAAGTTATCTAATTGGTAGCACAAAACACAAGAAAATAACTAAAATACGATAAGTCTTGAATCAGAAATATAACTCTAAAATGTTTAATCATTCATCCAATATACAAGAAATTTAGCCTAACATTATGATATTCAAATTATACAAGATGTGGAAAGACATCACCCAAAGTAACGAAATAGATGAAGAACTCAAAAACTTGATTTCTTGCACGGAATCTTCAATCTAAGCTTTGAAATTTCAAATCTTATTGTAGAATTTTTCTTCATCGCTTGCTAGACACTCTTCAATAATAAAATAATTGTTTTTTCACGTTCTGGACCTTGTTTAGGTTATATAAGATGTTAAAGATAACATTTTATGCATAGCCAAACCAAGAAAAATAAAGCAAGATCTTTCTTCCTGAGTTGAACTAGGCGCGCGCCTCCAAGACCAATTTTGGCTTCAGGTGGTCCAAGGAAGAGGTGAGGCATGCGCCTAGAAATTTGTACTAGGCACACCTAGTTATGTTTTGAGCAGTCATCACAGCCATCATTATGTTTATCATAACTTTCTTTCTCGATATATGGTTGAAGCAATTCAATGTGAGTTGGAAATAAAACTCAAAGGGCTACAATTCTTCTATAATTATCATTTTTCCAATACTATTCCAAAAATGGGTCTCAATGTGAGGCTAAAAATCCTAAGCATAACTTTTCAAATGGAAATGATGTATGATAATATTTTGACTATATTCAACCCTATTTGGCTTCTTTTCTCATTCAGTTGACCCCTAGCACATCTCGAATTTTCATCTTGAGATCAGACACAAATTTGAAGTATTTACACTTTAGTCTCTGAATTTTGGATTTCTTATAATTTAGCCCATTTCACCATTTTTCTCCAATTCCATCATTTATGCCTATGTTTACCTAACAAACACTATATACAGAATTAAATCATAATTCATCAAAATAACCAATAGATACTCTTAACATAAATGCCCAAATAAGTATACAAAATACACTTATCAAATTGATTCGAATTAAAATTGTAGTCATTCATAACTTTTTAGTCAAAACAAGATTTTATTTTGACCAAACCATCTAGTTCTTTTTTCTTTATATCATGGACACATCTCATTTCTTTTTTCTTTATAACTTAAATTATTACTTTCATTTAAATTCTCTTGTTGCAGGAAATGAGAATTGCCCCTCAAACAAACGTAACAGTACAAAGAAAGTAAATTTCCCTGAGCCCAATACAAAAATAGGTAGAGCCTAATTCCCTTTTCTCATTCTCGTTTGTCCTCAATAACCCAGATACAAACAAAAGCACAAGGTTGTGGAGAATTCAGTGCTAACCAGAGGGATCTTATATGGAAACGAAGTGATGATGTACAAACAGCCCAATACAAAACCAAATCTAGTACAGCAGTCACCAAGATTTTATAAATACTCAATGTCGAAAAGCACACTTAAATAGCTACTCTACACAATTTTAGTTGTGCTGCGGAAAACTCTCAAATTATGCAGGGTCTTGGTTACATGCCCCAAATGCCACGAGCTGATGCCACTTTATTGCTTGGTCGAGATGTCAATTCGTACAATATTCGAGCAAATGTGTCAGAGTATCTTGTCTCTGTGAAAAGCATCTCTGCAAATGCATTTTCATATGCTAACAGAAGGGGCTTATTCTGAGGCTCCGATACAAGATTTTCCAAAATTAATGCCGCTTTCCTGCAAACTTCTGGTACCGGGTGTGGTGTCTTGATCACTTTCATCAGCCGATCAACTGCCCTGAAACATATCGCAAACACAAGTTTACCAAATGAAGAACCTACAAGCATTTAGCCTAGAGAAATATGAGTCGATCTAACCATCTCTCACTAGCGAGTTTTAACCGGCAGTCCATATTAATTTCTGCAAGGTTGTATAGTGCACCAATAGCAGCTGCTTGAGCATCACCAGCCGGGAAGCTCATAATATCAACTAATCGCTTGTAGATCTACGGTTTTCATGAACCATTGTTTAATAAGTCAACTAAGTATATGTTGCACCAAAACATAAACATGATCAGAGACAGTGCTGACCTGTGGGGCAACTGGTAGAAGGAAAGGTTCATTATCAGGATTAAGAATCAAACGCCCAAGTAGTTCTGCAGCAGCACAGTGCCAGGTTCTGACAGCAGATCCCAACATTCCCATGATGGCCTGGACTGCACGTTTTTCTCTGACAGGCAATCAACCACGGATTTTTCAGCTCGTGAATTATTGAGATGTTTATGAAACAAATAGCAAATCAAAAACTCACGTTATTTTGATGTATGAAGGCTTTGATGAGCTAAATATTCGAAGGTCTAGCAAAGGGCCCAGATTCATGATTGTCTCTAGGGCATTTGTGACAAGCTCTTCATCCTCTGTAAACGTTTAAGGCATTGCAAAGCAGAAAACTTAGAAATGCATAAAGAAATGTGCTACAGAAGCATCCTAAGAAGGAACTAATCCTATAGTATTTTTCAGTAGATTATCTCCCAGGTCATCGGTATCACCTTAAAAGTGAAGTACGATAATACACAAAGTATAAAAGTGAAACCCCTTTCAAGAACGAAACACTTGCAAGAACGAAAAGCAAAGTTAATGACATGTGTTGAATCTCTTTTAACCTATGACATAATCTTCCAAGCACTGAAACATTGTTTCAAGGCAATGACGATTCTGGCCCATTGCAACTTCATTTTCCGGCATAAAAGAAAAGTTACGAATAATATTTGAAGCAGCAACAGCACACTGCTGCTTTTCTGACCGCCCTTCCTCATCCAGATTAAAGATGCCATCTTCCTCAAACCACCAGCCTGAAGGGAAAGGCTTGGTAGCAATCTTCCGTGCAGATGCATCTTTATTGGCCGAACCAGATCTGGTGATGTCATGAATGCAAACAGTTATCAGGTTCTACATGAACACCATCAACATTACGAATCTACACCTCAAAATTACAAAGTATAATTTATTTGTGCCTTACTTCGGTTGTGGAATGGAATCACCAGAGCTCAATGTCTCATATTCATTCCCGAATCCAGTAACAGTGGAATTTGTACCCAGCAATCTCACTCTTGGCTTCTTCATGAGAACCCTTGGCAGGTTTATATCACGCCAGTCATCGATCTACTCTTATTACGAGTGATTTCGGCACATTAGCAACGAAAAATACATTATTACCTACATGCAATAAAAAGGAGAGAACATATTGAACTGCCAGGCAAGAAACTTACAACTTGAAGTAGAGCATCAAGCAATCCCGGAATCTTGGCAAGAGGAGTTGCATCTTTACGAATTTCATCTTTCTCTTTGAATGAGAGCAACGTGAGAGCATTTAAGGCCCATGTCAACTCACTCTTCAATCCACTTTGAAGAGCCAAAACTATCCTTTTATTATTCTGCTCTGGTAAAGCAATAACAGAAGATGTGAATACACATGCATGAGAAGTGATAAAACTATTGCAATCATTTCAAGTACAACTTGCATTTCCAGTCATACAGTACACATCACTTTAGGGTGTGTTTGAGCCACATTATTTTGAAATAATGTATTTTGGAATAGTAGATTGATGGAGAATGTGAGATTAAAAAAGAAGAAAAAATTATTGATATGATGGAAAATATCATTTTATTGAAAAATGTGTGGTTGAAAATGAGTAGAAGAATGAGAATGAAAATTTTAATGTGGAACAAACGGAGGCTTAATTTCTAAGTATATCTTGAGATTAGCCATTCCCATCCTCCACCAGGAAAAAGAAAAAGGACAGAAAGAATAAAAACAGAATGGCAATTCTGTGGTCACTCAATAAAAACAAGATCTAGCAAGCTGGAGAAAGAAACCTCAAAATAAAGCCTTTCAGCTTATGAAATTCATTTACCCACGTTCATGAATTCTAACCCCAACCAACCATGATAAGGCTGAATTTATTAGAGCTATCACCATTTAGAAAGACAGGGAGCTTAGAAGGGCTCCCTTGAATGCCCGGTGAGGTCAAAATATTCAGTGTATTTGTTCCGTAATAGACTATCAATTAATAAATAAACAAACTTTAACAGATCTATCAAGTCTTTCCTCTAACCTAAGTAGTAGTATGGGATTTATAGTTTCGTTTCAAAAAGGTTAATGGCTCTCTGCCTCACATTTTTCTAATTTGTATACAGTTTTTAAACTAAATGACGAATCATATTCTCTTTCATTTCATATCCGTTAGTGGAATAGCACAAATATCATGACTCCTTTTACAAATTAACCTAATAACTAAAATTATAAAACCCTAATTCAAACACTAGCACCAAACTCCTTAAAACCCTAACAGTTCTTTTAATTAGCACTTAATCTTCACAAAATTTCTATTATCCAAATCAAAATTCAAGAGTTTTATCATTCGCCTAAATATTTCACCAGACCTGGATACAATAAATTGCAGTTGTGATGCTGTTATATCCGTGCACGCTCATGTGTTCGTGCGTGGAAAAGAGAGAGAGAGAGAGAGAGAGAGAGAGACTAGGGCTATAGAGGACACTTACCAGCGAAAGCAGAGTGAACTTGAAGAGAGGGGCCGAGGAGAGTGGAAGGAGCGGCAGAATCACCTGACGTTGCCGCCGCCGCTGCCAAAGCGCTGTTGCTTCCGCTGCCGAATGGGCGGCCTCTCTTGGGGGCTGGAGTGGCGGAGGCGCCGGATGCTCCGCCTTGCTTGCTTTGCTCTCTCTTCTGCATCTCTCTCTCTCCCTATGGTGCCTGCGAGAGAGGGGTTTAATCTTTATTAAAGGTAAATCCCAAAACTAATCCCCAAACTTTGTTTAAAGTAGCAATTCCATCCCTACTAATTTTTAGAAGCAATCCCATCAACAAGAGACATTGTACCATGGTTCTGGTTTAGGAATCAAAAATTGAACCAAGCTAAACTATATAAAAATTGGTTTCACTAAGGACCCACGATTCTGGTTCAAGAATCAAACCGGACCTAGTCGGTTATCGATTCTTGGTTCCAGTTCCTAATTTATTTTCTTTTGGAACCGGACTGGAACCCCCGATTTCAATTTAGAAGATTCGAATCCGATTGAAATGTTCAAGCTTAGTCATACAAAGGACTTGCTAAATAGGATAAAAAGATAATATTTACCACTTTACATAAGCAAGAAGCAATCACGATGCCAAATCTTTCATTTTACTTCGAACTTAACTCAAATCTTTTAATTTTACCATCCATGGTACCAAGACTTTTAGAAATTCACACCTGAAGCTCAAATGAATAAATCATCCATTTAATCATTANTTCTGGTTCAAGAATCAAACCGGACCTAGTCGGTTATCGATTCTTGGTTCCAGTTCCTAATTTATTTTCTTTTGGAACCGGACTGGAACCCCCGATTTCAATTTAGAAGATTCGAATCCGATTGAAATGTTCAAGCTTAGTCATACAAAGGACTTGCTAAATAGGATAAAAAGATAATATTTACCACTTTACATAAGCAAGAAGCAATCACGATGCCAAATCTTTCATTTTACTTCGAACTTAACTCAAATCTTTTAATTTTACCATCCATGGTACCAAGACTTTTAGAAATTCACACCTGAAGCTCAAATGAATAAATCATCCATTTAATCATTAGTTGACCATTAAAAATTGACCTTTTTCTTTACTAATTTTTAAAGGGTAAAAATGTAACTTTAGATTTTTCACATAAAAAATTAACATAAAAAAATCCAAAACAAAAAATATATATATTTTTGTCATATACCCAAACCCAAAACCCCCCACCTCTGTCCCACTCTTACCCAACTACCTCCAAAATCACCAATCGTTCTCCACCAATCATCACCATCACCAAAATCGTCGTCATACCGTGAGCACTACCACTCCTTTGACTAGTCCACCACTACTCCATTTCGGCTTGAAGTGATTTGCAGCATACTGTAACATGAATTTCAGGTCAAGATACTTACTTGAAATGATGAATTTCAAGATCTTTTGAATGGTTGAATCACCTTACTTTTCAAAACTCCAAATCTACAATTTTCTTGCACTCTAATGGTTTTAATCTCAATCACAATGGAAGGGGATTATTAGCCACAACCTAAATGCCACTTTTTTGTGAGTTTTCATGCCAAAAATAGTTATTCTAGGTACCTTTTAGTTTTGGTGATATTTTCCATATAAATTTTCACCATTTTTTTGTCATCTTCCTTCTCTCTCTTCTTTGCTAGACAAAAAAAAAATTGGAGATTTTATAGGAGTTATGGGAGGTTATGGGGAGTTGTGGATTTGAATGAAATTCAAATCACTCCCTCCAACCATTTTGATGTCTGGTGGGTCGGACCACGTCACATGGGCGACTTATGATCCATATTTTCTAACATCTCACACTCGCGCATGATAGGCTCTATTCAAACCACAAGGGACAACGAATGTTAACATTAGATCTTTCTCAAGATTTATCTCACAAAAATTCATACGATAAATAGAACGTGGGACCAGTGAGTATATTAGAGCCCACAGTACTATAAACCTGTTGGGAATATATAATAGCTCTATTAGAGAAACATTACATCTCGCTATACCCCAAACTTATTTTCCAACATTAGTTCAAGTATTTCTGATCCCTCAAACACTTATGGAACATACTTGAACCCCACATCTTATTATTGTATTCACAATTGTGTCCTATATCCTAAATGGTTAAACACAATTGTTCGGTCAGTGAACACATATATAAATGTTGGTCAAAATAGTCTTCATTTCCTACTTGAATGCTTCAACTTTAAATCAATTACTTTCCTAGACATGTCACATCAAACAGAATCAATCATAGTTATTGGCAATATGCTAAAGTAGTAACACCAAAATAAAATTTCAAGAAATAGTCAAAAGTCATAATAGTATATACGAGATTTTATAAACCTCAAGGTCTTACACAACGAGCAAGCAGGGATCCATTAACTCATTTATACAATATTGGTCTTAAAAGCACACATAGTATGAAACATGTCCTTTGATATTTTCTCTCATTCTTAAGGCGTATCCCATATCCTTTATAAACAAATAACATCGTACAGATCCTAATTCAGGTATTCTTCGATACCTTACTTGAGTTCTCCTTATGTTCATTCATCCAGACAATCTCAAATCGAAAATTCGATCTGGCTAATAAATAGGTTTAATGGATTAGCAAAATCCAATTCGATTACTTGTTACAATCGCATCTTGATATCTCATCAAGACAACTAGATCATATGCACAACATGGTCATTATGTCTCATCTTAGCACAA
>CAIGRK010366594.1:0-10710 GCA_903798315.1 Fraxinus greggii | reverse complement strand
TTCTGGGTAGGACCCTTCATTGGTGCAGCCATGGCAGCCATCTATCACCAGTGTATTTTGAGAGCTAAAGCCTTTGGTTCATATAGAAGCAGCTCCCGTGTTCGATGAGAAACTTCTTATTTTATTTGAATGGATAGTGCTGTACTGAAATTTATGTTCAAGCTTTCAACATCAAATTTATTCTTGAAAATCATATTTGATGGAAGAATTCTAGTAGATATGCTTGATTGTGTGATCTAAATCATTTTTAAGAGCAACATTTTGTTAATATTCTGTCTAGCTAATTTGTTTGTTTGCTGCACTATTGTGTCCAAAATAGTTTTGATATGAGGAGCATTTGCGAGTCGTTGTTAGTTTCTGATGTGGAACGGGTGTATCTTTAAATGAAATAAACGACAACCATCATTTATTTAATATCATCCATTTTCGTAAGTTTAAATGACGAAATTGAACGGAATTATCGAATAAAATCAAACTTAAGTATAAGAAAAAATACGTTTTAAAAACAAGTTGATACAACCTTATGAAGTCCAAACATGCACATTTGTCTAGTTTTAGATTGAATAATTTTATATGATATGTAAAAGTAAACATAATAATTACAAATTTTATGTCACGCTTCCTTTAAATACTCTTATCCAATTCTGTCTAGTTCAAACCATTGAAACATTCTCTTAAATGAGGAAAAAGCTCCCTCGACCTTTGATCTTGGTTCACCAATTACATAGGCGACTAGACATTGAGGATTGAGCATTCGCCCCGCGCCCAGTTGGAATGTCAAAAAAGGAAAAGAAAAAAAAGCCTAAAATAATAATAATAATAATTTACCTTGTTAAATAATAAGTTCCCTAGTTCTTTACCTTGTCGACCAATCCAAGTATATATATCTCCAGTTGATATGTACAAAGAATGAAAAATAAAGTTTTATTCTCAATAAATTTGAAATTGTTCTCGAATAATGTTATAGCAACAAGTATAATAAGCAAGATTATTCGGAAAAGAAAAAAGGGATATGAAATATTAGAAATGGATCCGTCGAATGGACGTTGAGTAGATGATGTTTTGGAGTGCGAGCCTATTCAATTTGATCTATCATTAACAAGTGATCGTATTGTGGGTGTCTTTGGTCGTGGAGAGGTAGAAATAGTCATTCAAGATTCATTACGCGTTAAAGGGCTATTTCGGCCTTGTGGGCGACTTTGGATTTTGTTGTCCATTTTTATGCTCTACTTACTGGTTGTAAGTGAGAAGGGACCCCATTGACGTCGCCTCGTGCTCATGTATACGACGAGAATGATTGACTTGTCAATTCTTGTAATTTTGCTATGTTTTACTCGTGAAATTTATCGTTGCTCCTCATGATAAACTTTAACGCATATAAAAACACTTCTAACATCTCAAAATTTGATGCATAGTACCTATTTCATAAATTCATAATTAATTACAATAAGAAAATTAATATACTATTTCCCAAGATCAAATCTTCTTCATTCTTTTCTTTCACATGAAAACGAAAAATCTCTTGTGCGCTTGTACCTAGCTAGTTTCCAATACTGAAAATCCCATATTTTCAGTAGATTAAAAAAATAAAAAAAATCCCATATTTTCAGTAGATAAAAAANTGAAATTTATCGTTGCTCCTCATGATAAACTTTAACGCATATAAAAACACTTTTAACATCTCAAAATTTGATGCATAGTACCTATTTCATAAATTCATAATTAATTACAATAAGAAAATTAATATACTATTTCCCAAGATCAAATCTTCTTCATTCTTTTCTTTCACATGAAAACGAAAAATCTCTTGTGCGCTTGTACCTAGCTAGTTTCCAATACTGAAAATCCCATATTTTCAGTAGATTAAAAAAATAAAAAAAATCCCATATTTTCAGTAGATAAAAAAAATAAAAAAAAAATTGTAAATCATAATAGGCAGAAGTGTGCTAATTACACAAATCCATTTTTGCTCATGAATCAAGAAGAGTAAATAAAATGTCCCAACTTTATTAGACACTATTTGGTGCCTTTTGACGTAAAGCAGCTTATATATATCAAATGTTAGATCCAAGAATAATATATTCTATTTTAATTCTCATTGGCGCCTTTAGAAACTTTATTTCCTAGATACATAATTGGGTTTAGATTTTTTTTAGTGAGATTTTTAATATTTTAATTTAAAATTAGCTTGTGAGGGCCGACCGTATTATAAACGATTGAACAGTTATGAGAAAATTCTCGATATTTTATAAAGATAATAACTTTGTATCATTAGATACAAAATTGTCGAATTGTTCAAAGGAGAGAATGGTCTGGAAAAGCTGGGCACGATCGAAAAGCACAACCAACGATATGGCATAAATTATCTATATTTTTCATCAGATGAGATCGAAAATCAAACGATGTCTATCAAAGAAAAAACAAGAAGGACTAACTACATGGTCGTCAACCAGCTCTAAAAGTTGCAAAGTTTTTAGAGAACTCCTAAACGGAACGAAAAAATGATAAATAGAACTCTATCCCAACTACCGGGGAAGGGAGAGGAGGACATAGGTAACCATCAAATTATAGAATCTCACCTCAAACAAACGCCCTTGGACAATTTTGGTAGCAAGAAATATTTTTCGTAGATGATACAATTGAAACTCATAATTTAAGGTAATCTTGTTTAAAATAAAAGTCAGATCGCCAGTCATTCACAAGCCTTAAACAAAATAATCAAAAAAGCAATATTTCTTGAGAACCACCCAAAGTAACCGATGAATGGCTCATAGTTGTCCACTTGTCTTCTCTCGATACCAGCATCTTTCTGCGGCAAAATGTTACAATTATGTCGAGTCGCGAATGATATTTGGATACAAGAAATTTGAAAATTTCAAATTAAATAAAAAGTTGGGCCAATGCAAAATCTCGTTATTCCTACCCCGTGATGAATGGACACAAGAAAACTGATTAGAACCGATAGAATAAAAAGTTGGTGCTACCATTTGATAAATGAGGTGTATAGGGTCCAAAATGATTTTTTTGGTCTTGTTTAATTGTTGCACTAATTATGAAATATTCCGAGCATAGGGTCGGAGGAGGATTGAACACGATTAAAGAACATCATCGTATTGAATTAACCATTCTAACCGTGTCCTTGTCGTTGATTTTTTTTTTCCTTTTTCTTTTGTGAGTAATAGTGGTAGACATTTTATCCGCACCGCTTGGATCAGAGCAGAATCAGATCAAACACCCGTTAAAAGTAAAAAGAATCAGAACATTTTGTTTTGATTCTCGGTTCTATATTATAGTTATGTTTGGTTTCAATTATTTAAAACTCTTTATTCTGCAGGCTCATTTTCACATTTTATGGAACGTACAAATTTTATCAACTTTTCAACACAATCTAATAAAGTTTTCTCAAAATTTACTAAAAATCTACCTTTTAGCCAAATCAAATTGTGGCGGTATAACCGCATTTTAATTCAATTTCAAAATTATGTTTTTATGATCTATACTTGGACCTGAAATAAGAAAATTAATACTTTTTACTCTTTGATTTGTTTAATTATTATTTTTTTTCTCTTCTTAGCGTTAAAATAGTATTCAAACAGCTCATCAAATTGCATAATTCAAAGATGTTTGAATTTGTTTCTACCAACTTTGCCACCAATCCAATTTTTTAAACAACTATGTTTCCGTTGGTTAAAGTGTTCACCAAAAATATAGATTTTCCCATCATTAATTTCACCTTTTTTTTTTGTAGTGATTTCATTTTTCGATAAACAAAAAGAAAAATACTATGATTGTATAAGGATTCATAATTATTTTCGATGACATAACAATGGTAAAACAACTTCTATTCTTAATTATTTAAGATCAACTTATTTTTGACGTTTATCTAATATAAATTAAATGCCAAAGTAATTTTTTTTCTTTTTCATTTATAGTGAAAGGATTTTTTTTTATTTTTTTTTTTCCAACTTAGCATGCATAGACTAGCCGTTATTGAAAGGAAGAAATTGGTGGAGGGTGGTGGGGCAGTGTCTGTTTAAGTCGGTGAAAGCGAAATAGAGGACGGCAAATGGGCACCCCGCAACCCCCCACCCCAACACTATAGTCTATATATAAATATGTGTTTATGTGTATATATATCCTCACCAATCAGAGACAATTACAAGCTCACTGGCCTCTCATATACAAGAAACAAAAAATATATACAAATTTCTCTGTGTGGTTTCTAAAGTATGGCAAAGGGCGCCGGAGTGGCTGAGCATGGATCATTCACGGCAAAGGACTACCACGATCCACCACCAGCTCCGCTGATTGACGCGGAGGAGCTTACAAAGTGGTCATTTTACAGAGCTGTTATAGCTGAGTTTATAGCCACCTTGCTCTTCCTTTACATTACAGTTTTGACTGTGATTGGGTACAAGAGCCAGATTGATACCACCGCTGGCCACGGCGGTGATCAGTGCGGTGGCGTTGGAATTCTTGGTATTGCATGGGCCTTTGGTGGAATGATCTTCGTTCTTGTCTACTGCACCGCTGGAATTTCCGGTGAGTTTTGTTTATACGCACACAGACACGCATACATGTATGGTTTGATTTTAATGGCATTTGTCATGTCATGTGCATCTCAGGAGGACACATTAATCCAGCAGTGACATTCGGGCTTTTCTTGGCCCGAAAGGTCTCACTGATCAGAGCCATTATGTACATGGTGGCTCAGTGTTTGGGGGCCATTTGCGGTGTCGGGCTGGTGAAGGCTTTCCAGAAATCACATTACAAGAAATATGGTGGTGGCGCCAATGGACTAGCCGACGGCTACAGCACCAGCGTCGGAATATCTGTGGAGATAATCGGAACATTCGTCCTTGTTTACACAGTTTTCTCTGCCACTGATCCCAAGAGAAGTGCCAGGGATTCCCATGTTCCTGTAAGTTCACATCAACAATTCCCTATTTTTTGTATTTTTTTTTTCTTTTGAGAAGTGCATGTTTGGCTAAGCTTAAAAAAAATTCACTTATAATTGAATAAGTATTAAAATAATTTATTTGGGGCCCAAGTAAGAAATAACTTACTTATTTAGCTTTACTGACAATATTACTTAAAAGTAAAAGTAATATTGACAATGTTTGTATGTGGACTTGAATCTTAGGTATTGGCACCTCTCCCAATTGGATTTGCAGTTTTCATGGTTCACTTGGCCACCATCCCCATCACTGGTACTGGTATCAACCCTGCTAGGAGTTTAGGAGCTGCAGTGATCTACAACCAGGAAAAGGCTTGGGATGACCAGGTTAGAATTTTTCCCAAAGTATTATAAATTAGAGTTGATTATATGAATCATGTTTTGCACCATTTCATTTCATTCACTTAATTTATTGCTAATTCTACTCGAAGAGCCATTATAAATTTCAAGTTCATTGTCAACGTACCAACCCTCATTTTTTTTTATCCAAATATTATACTAGCTATGAAAAAACGAGTTATTTTCCAACATTTTTATGAATTTTTTCGACTACTCTGTTCGGCTCATGATTACTACTACTCGAAGAGTCTGATCAAAAGGTATAGTTGAACTCGTGTTGTAAGAAGTGAGCAAATTTTATACTTAGTGTCAACCTCTTACAAATCTCGTCCTTTATTCGAACTTGAGACCGACTATAAAAAGAAAATAAAAAAATTTATACTTCAAAAGCTCTAAAAATATAATTTTCAATATTATTTACCCCCATTCAAAATCACAAGTAATAATTTATCTATTTGCTTTCGTGTCCTTCAGTGGATCTTCTGGGTTGGACCCTTCATTGGTGCAGCCATTGCTGCCTTCTACCACCAGTTTATTTTGAGAGCAGGAGCAGTTAAAGCGCTTGGTTCATTCAGAAGCAGCACCCATGTTTAATTATAATTGTGAAAATCACTTTTTTTTATCATTGCTTTTTGGCAAATGATTGAATGAATAATGTTGTATTGCAATTAGGGTTTGTGTTTAAGATTTCTCAAGCTTTCACCTATCAATTATTCTAAAAATCATATGTGATGGAAGAATTCTTGTCAGCCATGAAAGTGTTTTTAAAAGCAATATTTCCTTAATATTCTGTCTACCTTGTAAGTTTGTTGCACTCTTTTGTCTCCAGCTTTGAAATTGATATAGTCCTTGTTTGGGATCCATTAATTTGATAATACATTTATTCTCTCGCTTCTTTTGAACCACATATTCTTCAAGAAATAATATTACGCATAAATTCAAAATTTTTCCTTCTTTTTTAACTATACGTTATTCAAAAAATCACTATTACAAAATATATTTTTCTCAAAAATCTAATTATAATGGAACTCAAACGGGAGCATAGTTTGAACAAAGAACTATTGAGTTTGAGCAAAGATCTTATACGAACAAATAAGGACACTGAACGTCTGAGTATCCTATAACTTGTGTTGGTTGGCTCATGAATTTCTTTCACCCCTCGAAATCTATGTCGAGAACCTCTTGAATTAAAGATTCAGTCGGAATGTCGAGTTGAAAAGGACCGTTAGACAATTAATAAATATTATATAAATTAATATCTTCTCCAATTAATCGCACTCTTAGATACCAAACCTACCACTCTTAAATGACAAAAGAAAGCATCTTAGACCTTTGACTATGGGGATATTGAATGCTATGGAGTACCTCCAATTATATAGGTCCCCCCCTCCCATAGGGGCACCTGGTATGACCGGGGATTTAATCCCGGGACAATCAATCTTTTTCTTCTACAGATACCCCCAACCAAGTGGAAATGCTATATAATTGTTATATAGATTGAGGTTCTATCTCAATGGGGATGAATAACAATATTCTGATCAATAACTTTGTTTGAATTTTGATGGCTAGGTTTAGGCCCTCATCCCCATCTAGGTGTAGACAAGAACCTTTTCCACTTGATGAGTTGTTAAGGCCCCTACCTATGACAATTTCAAATTAAGCGCTTGTTTTATAAAACTTCGTGAAATTATATCAAAATTTCAATTTATCAAATTTCAATTTTAATTATACGTTCATGAAATCAACAACTTTTATCATCTTTTCAACCGCACATTATAATAACTTTAATCAAAATCTATTAATATTTTATTCAAAAGCTTACTACTAAACCAAACCTTGAACTAGAGGGTTTTTCTTTCCTTTTTTTTTTTTGAGTGGTGTGGGGGAGGTATAAATTATATAAAAATATTTTCATTTTGTAAAACTCCAAAATCTTTAGCATTCATGCTTCCTATAATTATCTTTTAGCCAATATGAAAGTTAATAAAAACTTCATGAAATAGGATGTGGTAAAACTCCTAAAGATTCTGTTTCTCCTTTATACATCTACTAGTTAAGTTTGCTATATAGGACCTGATCAAACCAATCACAACACCGGACCTAAGAATATAGTGTTAAACTCATTGTCAATACCATAATTTAGTTAAATAATGTTATCTAGCATGATGATAACACCCGTTTAAATTATTACTGATAATTGATCCTTATAACCTAAACTGGTATAAAATACTGTTAATGCTAAATATCATTATTCTAATTTCGTATATTTAATGCAATAAGACTAATAGCTTTTTTGTCTCCCATTATTGGGAGTAGAATGGAGTTTTGAATAGTATTTTTTGGAGAATGTGTGGTTGAAATTTAAAGTAACTTTATTGGTTGTGTATAGAATATTTTATTGAGTGAATGTGCGGTAGAGAATCTTATTGTAGCAAGCAGAGTTTTAGATTAATGGTAAACAAACATGGACTTAATGCAAACTATTTTAAATAATTAAATCTTTGAGCAAGTTTAGAATGAATGGGCAATCATGACTTCGTAAGAAATTCTATTGATTGTCACAGTTGAAATTTGGGCCAATGACCAAAATTTTTAATTCTTATAGAGAAACAGCTTGTTGACTTACTGACACAAATTCGTAAAAATAATTAGATTCTTGTTAATTCTGTGAGATAGCAAAAATTGTTGGATAATCTTCCCTTCAACCCCTTGAACAAAAAGGTGGCAAAAGAAAATTTCTAATTGAAATTCTATAAGCAGAGTCAATATCATTGAAAATTGATGGCCTTTAATACAAAAATTCTATCGATACAGTTGTTTGTATCATTCCACGACAAACAAAGACAAATTCCCAATAAATTGGAGTCGAGCTCCACAATTTTTTTCAGTTCTGTCATTTTATGGCTACTTTTACGGGAAGACCAAAACTAAATTACAAAGAAACAACGATTTTATTTATTTACCATTCAAAAGAATCTTTAGAATCCTCATCTTGTACAAAGAAACAACGATTTTATTTATTTACTATTCAAAAGAATCTTTAGAATCCTCATCTTGTACAAAATACTCAGCTAACTACGATCCTATAAATCAGAAAGTTCTAAAAGGAATCAACATAATTATACCATGTCTTGTGCCCCGGAGGGGGGTAAAAGTCGAGTAGAAATCAAAATATTGGTTCCTGAGAAAGAAAATGAACCTTTCATTCACTAACCTAAACATTTTCATCCAACAAAGAACTTCCTGAGTGTCCCGTCTTTTCGATCCTTAGCAGCTTCAGTTAAAGCTAAAAATTTCTTGAATCCAGTTGCAGAAAAACCTCTTCCAAGTGCAGCTGCTCTTGCTATCACTTCCTCTCCTGATGAGATGATTCCAGGAGCGGCAGGACTACTTAGGACCGGTGCGATGGACGTGCTGGAGACAGCAGGCACGACTGAATTGATAGATGGTTGAGTGCTTCTAGCTCCACGTTTGTTATAATCATCGAGTATGCTTTGTTGGTCAGTCCGCTTGAGGCCCTGCCAAAGAGTGCGAGGATAGAATTTTAAGTAGACATGAAGAAAATCTTAAAAGCTGAAAACATAAGCTGTTTTGTAGATTCGGATATTAGTCATTGCAATTAAACGGCCATCTGAATTGCCAAAGATAGGCACTGGCAGGTCATTAACAACACGCACTGACACTATGAGCATGGTTTGCAAGCAAGAAGCTTACTTGTAAGTAAACTATTAACAAAGAGAAAAGCCATACTCCCTTATGGCGGGATCAACGACCCAGACAAAGTCTAATCCCCAAAAGAAAAAAATGGTATGTATAATCCAGTCAAACGACAGACCTAATTATTTATTATGACCTTCTACGAAAAATAACAAGTATTTGAAATTCTAGGCCTCTAGCTGAGTCAAAACAAAAAATAACTAGATAGTGATAGTCTTGAAGAACCTTCAGATCCAGAATCCGCTGAAACTCTGCTAGTGTTCCCTCAGGTAACAGGGCGCAATATGTGTCTGCCACGGAGTCAACCGGGGACAATATTACCTGTGCGACAAACAGGAATGGTACATGGGACTCATAAAATACATCTAAAAGATGATTTTTTAAGTTAAAAAAAACAAATGCTACTTAAATCACACCTTCAGTAGTGCTTCCGCTTTGCTCATCTCGCGATTTACAAATTTCGAGTAGCTGGAAGCTCCAGATGTCTGTTCAGAGGAAAATATGTAGTAGTTATACAGGATCCGCCTCATATAACTGCAAGGGCTCCATTATTAAAACACTACAATTTTGGTCAGATAACATTCATCCTAAAATTTAATTTATTAATCACGCAATGGTTGGTATTCACTGTAGCACGTTTGAGTGTGGAGACTTAAATAATATCTAATAAAGTCTTTTTAATTGCAAATAAAACCTTCATGTCGAGCGAAAATTAAACTGTGATACAAATCACGAAAATTAACTGAAAAGTTACCATTATGTTCGGTGAAATTAGATTAAGTTGGGTCATTCTACATGGGGTAACCATTGACTGATAATTGGGACATTTTTTCATCCCATTATTATAGATACAGGGGATGACAAATCTAACTTGCAATTGGAACATGATTTGTAGATATATTTACTTAGCCCCTCCAACTACTTCACAGAATCAATTGTAAGTGTATGTTTTCAACCCAAAATCAGAACATTTCTTAGAAGATGACAGGGATAAGCCCGGTACATGTAAATTATGAAATGCAGTTGGCAAGAACTAAAAATTCTCACTTTTACCTGTTTCCCAAGGGAAGGAATATCCAGAAGAATAGTTTTTACAGCCTGTGTATCCAATAACATCTGCAAATTCCATAATGTGGGATTCACATTCAAATCAAGTTAAATGGCTCCTAAAGGATCACTATTGTAAAACATCTAACAAAATGACAATAGCTGATGATCAATACTTGTTGTGCTCCTGTTTCTGATATTTGCTTGCATTTGAATATATTGAGGTAGAAGCGTGGACCAAGAGAAGATGCAAGCTGCAAAGAAGAACAAAAATATGAGCACTGATGTAATGCCCCGAAAATTTTCATAGAACAGAATTTAAATTTTGTGTGCTATATCATGATGTTTTGAAAGTTAGAGACCACAATGGTATATAGCGAATTTCAATTTTATTTAGGTCATATTTAGATTTTGATCGAGTAATGATAAGTACATGAATATTGGTCCCGTTGAATAGATCGTTATTAATTATGCATTTTAGGCTCGTGAAAAAGTTTATTTGGATTAGCGGAGCCCAAGTTATCGAGGTCGAAAGAATTAGTCTTAAATTATATTTTATATTAAATGAATTTAAATGTGATGAGAGTGACACGTGTAAGCTTGGTAGGATATTAAATTGTTTTTAAGGTTTGGTTTTATAGTTCACGTGT
>CAIGRK010366558.1:0-17389 GCA_903798315.1 Fraxinus greggii | reverse complement strand
TAACCTATATTGTGAAATCTTGCTGTGACATATGGGTTGTTCATGTCAATTTTTTACACCCATATAGCTAATTGCTAATTCAATTATTTTAAGGGAAAATTGTGATAGCGGTCCCTAGCATTTTCAATTTTTGTGGGCTTTACGCTAATCTTCATTTTATATCAACGAAGGTCTCTAACACTTCATAAATATGTAATTGAAGTCCATTTGGATGGAAACAGTCCACTTTTCGGTTAGTTGACCAAAAAATGAAAAATTTGATCAATTTTGACCAAATTCAAAAAAAAAAATGAAAAAATAGTACTTTACATTTTTGTCATATTAAATAAATTATTTTATTACAATAAAAACCAAAAAAATATATATATATAAATACATAAACCCCCACTCCCAAATCAAAACATCTTTTCTTCTTTTTCTCTGGCGAGACACTACCACCTAGGGATGGCAAAATGACTCGCCGGCTCGAGCTCGATCCGACAAAAGGCTGAGCCGGGCCGGCTCTCACCGAGCCGAGACTCAGGCCAAGCTCCATTTGGGGGCGTCGCTTGATTCGGGCTGACCCTTGTGGCTCGACGGGCCGGCCCGTGAGCCTACCAAAAAAAAAACATGTCTTTCACTTCCTTTTTATTATTTTAAAACTTTGTCTTTTAATTTTAGCTATAATTTTTTATATCTTAATATTTAGTCATTATTTATAAGAAAGTTCGGGTCAAACCTAAATTTTTTGGTCGAGGCTCGAGCCAAAAAAAGCTCGAAATATTTTTACTTGAGCCGAGTCCGAGCAAAAAGTTTCAGCTCGCGGCTCGACTCGTTGACATCCCTATCATCACCTTTGAGCACTATCACCACCGCCATCACAACTCCCTCTCCCCCGGCACTCCAACTACCAGTGCTGGAACCCTCCACAGAAAAACCAAGTAATGCCTATAGAATGCAAAACGTCATCACCATCGTAACAAAATTTTCCAGTCGCAAAAATCAGAGCAGAATGCCACTATAAAACAAAAATTGTCGAAATCAATAAACTTCACAAATAAATCGATTCATTTGTCTTCAATTGAAAGCACAATCCCAATAATGGTATAGAAGAAACTTTACAAAATATCGAACCTAGCATCACTGTTCAATTTCACAGAAATCTCCTCCATTGCCTTTGCCCATTCCCCTCTCAATTTCATAGAGAAACCCGAACCCAACTGCACAGCCCATTTCCCATTTTCTCTACACAACAAGAAGCTTCTGAATTAACTCTCAAATTCATCGAATGTGGTTTATTGTCTGAAAATTCTGCAAATGGGACTTCAGTAAATCACTGCGAAATCTAATTACTGCGTAATCTTGAATTCGGCTACTGGTAGCAAAGATGAAGGATTTGGGGGTGGGGTTTATCTTTTTTTGGTGGGGTGGGGAGGGGGGTTTATATTTATTTTTTGGTTTCTAATTTAATTAAATAACTTGTTTAATATGAGAATAATGTAAAATACCATTTTGCACTTTTTAATCTGGGCAAAATCAATCAAGTTTTTCATTTTTTGGTCAACTAATGGAAAAGTGGACAGTTTCCGTCCAAATGGACACCAGCTACATATTTATGAAAAGTTAGGATCTTCATTGATACAAAATAAAGGTTATGATAAAGTCTGCAAAAATCGAAAATGTTAGAGATCGCTGCTGCAATTTTTCTTTATTTTAATTTGAACTTCCTATCCTCCCTAAAGATAAGCACGGCAACAATCCTATAAATTTTTTTAAAATCAAAGAAGATCCATATAATCTTAAATTTTGCACAAAACTGCCGGTTGTACGAGAGACCCATTTTGGGACGAAAGTTCGGCCACCACCATCTGAGTTAGGGGCGGTTCTTGGGTGGGTTGCATAGAGGGCAGAGAGAGCTTCAAGGTGGTGCGTTGGTCCGGTGGTTTTGGTGGCCGAAAATTGGTGGAATGAGGCGTGAAAAGTGATGGTCTGGGTTTGAGTTTGAGGGATTTTAAGTTGAATTTTGCACTTGAAGTCCTCCAGATTTTATATCCTCGTGTTTTGGCACTTTAAGTTTGAATTAAAACATAATAGTCCTAAAACTAAGTTCAGTGACCGTTTTTGAAATCGCGTGAAATTTCAGTGATCATTTCTGCAAGTTTTGAACTTTAGTGACTGTTCCGTACTTTTCAAGTAACTTCAGTGACCGTTTGTGAAATTAACCCCTATTTTTAATTTATAATGATTGTATCTAATAAGTTATAAATTGTAATACTTTACAATTTAAAATATTCAAATCACATTTGAATTGATTGACCATTGACATATTGTTGAATACGAAAAAAATAAAGGATTGAACACGTGAGCTCATAACCCTTTCATGCGAAGTTTGAACATACACGAGGCTAGTGAAAACTTTAAGTGTAAAAGCTCTAGTAAAGAAAGGTGAACTGATACATAATATTCAACGCCAGCCGAAATTATTATTAAATTACACGTGATTCAATGTTTAAAGCATGACTTGAAGACCACTGATTGCAGGACATATCAACTAATGAATAAAATGTACATACATAACATGATCAATTAGAAACCACCCACCATTAAATGATTGCCACGTGCCATTCACTAAAAAGACATCGTGTCTCCGCGGTGCGCGGAGATGCGAAGATGCTTTTTTTTAATATAGTGCAAACAATTAAGATATTTCAATTCATCACTTTTCCTTGCTCATGAATTAAACAATATTTCGAAGTCCTATTCGATAATTTTGCTCGTGTTCTTTGAACATCATTTTCTTTTGGCTCTATGATTCTAAATATATAGGTTTATAAACGAAAAGAAAGAATAATGCAGTGAATAAATACCTAACTATTCAAAGTACGGCGTTGTTTTTATAGCAGATTGGGAAAATGATGTGGAAATGGATATAAAACGTATAAAATTGAAGGACGGGAGGTGTGAAAATTGGAAAAATGAACAACAACTCCTTATTGGTTACTATTGTATCTACAGTACTCCAAAACTGCCTTTTTTTATATAGTAGTGAAATTAGAGGCTTAAAAGTACTATTGTTTATGTTTGGTCCTCGTAAGACGAATATGATGTTGTTGAGGTGCTTAAAAAACCAATACTCGCCGTTTTGAATTTTAAGAAATCTGAAGTCCCCGAAGTTCTGTCATTTTTCAAAGTTAGTCTTGAATTTTATTCAACTCCCAATTAAGTTCTCCGTCTTTTCAATTAGTCCAATTGCATCTGATATTGGCTCCAACACGTCCCTCCTTAAAGAAATTAACACAAATTAGATGGAACGACGACTATTTGACGTGTAGCTATGAAATTAAAAGGCCCTAAATAAGCGTAAAAACTATACTTACGGTACATCATTTTGTTTACTGGATAAAAGATTATGTTTAGTGCATTTTGTTTTTGATAGAAATCAATCTCTCACATTGAATCCATTAGAACTATCGACAACGCCACTATTAGTTAATAATATTACGAATTATTGATGGTATGCTTGTTAATTTTATTTTTTTTATCGAAATCGATATATGTTGGTGATTCAAATAGAATTACCGACAAGGATTCCATTAGTAATCACTTAGTGAACATCGAGATTGCTTTAGTACATTGGTGTCGCTCATAAAATTTTATTTTTCTACATTTGTTATAAGATAATTAAATATAAATTAAAATATCTTTTTATTTTTTTATATCATTACCGACTAATAAATATATTTTTAAAATTTTATTTTGTTCCAGATAGAACTTCAACTATTATTTAATTTTATGTGTCTATTAGTTTATTTATTTAAAGATTTTTTTTTGATATATTAAATTAGAAGTGACATTAGCGTATCGAAATCCAAGGCAAAGACTTTACATTGATGCTGTCATGTTAGAGACTTTAATTAGGTAGTTCTTTTATTTTATTTTTTTTCCTGTTTAGCCGCAAGATTAATTATTTTGTTACATAATGATGTAATTTAATAAGATAAGAACGAGATGAGTCTTATCTCTTCTGCTTGGTGACATTGATATTCAGTAATTACGTGAAAGTGATCTTTTGATAAGTGATTCTTTCATTGAACATCTAAAATATATTAAAGGTGATCGATCAAAATTTTTATTTAATGTATCATATTTTAATTACAGTTAAATTCATCAATATTTGCTCATTTGAACAATTGTTTTCTTAAATTTTTTCCATCGAATTGTTATCTTCAACATTCTATTAATTAGTACGTCTTGCTTCTGATGATGATTTATATCAAAATATTTTATTTTCATACTTTGAAATGAAAAAAAAATATTTTTTGCACTTTTTATTTATTTTTTTAAAAGAATTATGGGAAAATGTTGTTTTACGCCATTTCAACGAAGTTTTGGATATAAAATTGTTATCAAATATAAAATATATTAATTAGTGGAAAGTTTGAGTATAAGAATGACATGAAAAAAGTTAGGGATATAAGTGTTATAATGAGCAAAGATTAAAAACTTTAAGTACAATTAAAATATGGTGCAACAAATAAAAATTGTGGTGTTAATATAATTACCTATAAATTAAATATCACATCAAGTGATAATTATTTTTTTGACGATCATAGCCCTACTACAATTTAATTATTTCAATAAAAACTTACTTTGTGTTTTTTAATATGTATTTAATTTACCGACCAAGATAAATATTGTAATTAATTCCCAATTAATTAACATTCAAATTCATTTAGTTAATATTAATTAGAATTTCACATTCACATCTCTTTCCTATTATTAATTCTCAGTAAAGTAACATTCATGTCTATTATAAAAAAAAAAAAAATTATGAAAAACATGAAAATTCATTTTTTTAGAGAATGTGTTATTGAAATTGAATGTGTAGCCATGTATACACTAATTATAATTATATTTTAAAATTGTACAATGAATCCATCACTAATGTTTACAATTTTAAAATTTTTTATAAGATAACTAAAAATAAATAAAAATATCTTTTTATTTTTTTATATCATTGCCGACTAATACTTTTATTTTATTCCAACTTCAACTATTATTTAATTTAATGTGTTTATTAGTTTATTTATTTAAAGATTTTTTTTTTTTGATATATTAACATTAGTGTATGGAAATCCAAGGCAAAGACTTTACATTGAAGGTAGAGACTTTAATTAGGTAGTTCTTTTATTTTATTTTTTTGCCATTTTAGCCGCAAGATTAATTATTTTGTTGACCATAATGATGTAATTTAATAAGATAAGAACGAGATGAGTCTTCTCTCTTCTGCTTAGTGACATTGATATTCAGTGATTGTGAATGACTATAATATATTAAATATCATATCATTTAATTATTTAAATAATAATTCATTTTTTATTTTTTAATATGTATTTAATTTACGTACCGTAATAAATGTTGTAATTAATTCTCAATTAATTAACATTTGAATTTATTTAATTAATATTAATTAGAATTTCACTTCTATGTCCTATTATTAATTCTCAGTTAATTGACATTCACATTCAAGAATGAAATTCATTATTCACGTATATGTATGCTAATTAGTAACGAGTTTCACTTGATTGAAAATTAAATTATATTCATTTAATATAAATATTTTAACATTCATTGTCGCGTATATATTCCTTGATATTAATTCTAAATTAATTATTATTCACGTTAATTCATGTATTGTATTTACCATTCATATTCAGTTATGCATTTAGTTGTTATTCTAATACTCATAATCAAGTACGCTTTCACTATTTACTCCCATGTATAATAATTAACATTTATTTTCAAGGACTTAGATTTCTCTCATATCTAGATTAAAAGGAAAAATGAAGGATCGTATATTACTTTCACAGCACTTGTAAAGCATTTCGGTATAACATTTAATGTACGTTTAACTCTGATCAGTATGATTAAAAGTATAAATTTTTTTTTATGAAAAACAATTATTTTAGAGTGTGTAATTGAAAATGAGTGTGGAGCCATGTTTACACTAATTATAATTATATTTTAAAAGTCGAATTGTACAATGAATCCATCACTAATGTTTAAAAATGACAAGTGTCAATTTAGAGGCAGTTAATTACTAATTAATTAAAAGTATTTATTACTGCGCGTTGGTTAGTCAAAAATTGCGCATATATTTCGGCCGTGACATAATATATGATTTATTTTAGAGAGTAATTATCATCGATCACTGAGGTCAAATAATTTTGCTATCCTGCACGATGAATAACATTGTTGAGTTTGTCAATCTTGCTATATGTTTCAAGGAAATTTCATTATTGGAAAATCACCCTCATAGTGGTGTGTATGTAGAGATGTCAAAATGGATGAATCGGACTTGACTGACCCGTTTATACTTAAACCTGATTCCCCATAATGGCTTTAACCGACTCGTCTAAAAATGTGGTTTGACCTATGCTTGGACTATCTTTAAGATCTAAGGAATCAAACCGGCTCTCGTACCCACCAATAATCGAGCCAGTCCAACCCGTCATTTTTATGTTTTGAGAATTTAATGCAATTAAATTAAGTCATAATTGAAAAATGAATATTGTTAGAGATGAGATATTGAATGAAAATTATAAAAACAAATCAATAAATATAGCCAAAAAAAATGATTTGTTTAAAAACAAATGATATTAGATCTAAGGTAGAAATAGTAATTGGGAATTAAAAGAGAGATCAACAAATCTTTTTTGTTTCAATCATGTTATATTGTCAGAAAAATTTGTCCAATTCCTTTACATAATGCTACATGACATTCTATCATTGAACTGTTTAAAAAATAGTCAATTTTTACACTTAATCATCTGCTGCCAACACTGCATCTATCAAACATGTGGACAGATTTTTCTGTTAAGGCGGCTTTGGCTTAATTCTTTTTGTTTTACTTTTATTGTTTTTTATTTTTATTTTTTAAATAAAGTTGCTTGTGAATGATGTGACTAGATTCACCTGAACATCACAAATAGATCAGCAAAACCATTTGTACAGAAATGGTTTTGCCAGAAGTCACCAGAATACTCACAAATGTCGGGCCCCACCTTGTATTTAAAAAAAAAAAAAATTATGCAGGCCCCACTTACGTGTCTTTTTTGGTGACTTTCTGTGGCCTCTGCTTCTGTACGAGAAGCAGAGTTCCAGATAGATTGACACATATTGTTTTAGCTTTAAATTTTTTAATAACTGGGCTAATCGGGTTGGCCCTTATTCTTTGTCAAGATAGACAATCAAATCCGGCACGACCCGTTCAATATGGTGGGCCAACCCATGAATCAACCCAAACAAGACTGAACGAGTTTCTATCTGATCTTTTAATGGGTGATCCGACTCATTTTGACACTACAATGTGGATGTCTTCTCTTTCCTTCTCAGCAAGAGCTAATTTAAGATATTGCTTCATTCAATAAATTTAGTCTTATCGAATTTAATCGACTTTTCTAAATTTATAAAATTCCTGAAATATTAAATATAGATTTTTATAATTTTCAAAAATCATAAATATTTAATACGAATTATTTATAATCCTTCGTAAGTCTAATGTCAGCGAATTTTTATAAACTTCTGGGCCTGCTAACTTTTAAGTACAAAAGTATAAATTAAAAACCTCATAATTTGCCTCTCATTCACCCTTGAGACTTCGAAAGACTTTTGAAGAAGAAAGAGTATTCCGATTTTCTTTTTCTTTCTTAAATATTGCTATCTAATACTTCCTTCTACGACCAAATACCAACTTTTTTGTACGCGAAAAGAGATAGATTTTTTTCGCCGTCTCAAGAGAACCGACAACTAATATTTTTATTGTAATTTTGTTTGTTACTTTTAACAACAAAATTATTAAAAAAAAAGTTTGTTCAATCAGCTATCTTGTCTTTCAAACTAACCATGACTATATTTTTTTGTTTGTTTGTTTGTTGTGCATATTTAACAATGATACCAAATAATATTGCAACAAATATTTCATCTTTGAAATGACTCAAATCCAACTATCACATCAATTTTGATCGTTGAAACTCTTTCGTCATGATCAATCAACGAAGAATCAACAATGAAATTTAGTTATTGTTGAATATCATCAACGACGAAACTTGGAGTTTTAACAATGACCTTTTCGATGTCAAAACTCAAATTTGTTGTTTGCGAGATTCTTTTCTCTTTGACTGTTTCTTTTTTCTTTTTTCTTTTTCATTGTTCCCCTTTTTCTTGAAGAAGAAGATAAATTTGTAATCAAAATCTTAAATAATGGTTAATTTTAAGTTCATTAATAACTTCCAACATTTTTAGGTCATGATAAAATGGTCTTTTATCATTGTAGTTTTATTTTCATTTTTTCTCAGGGGTGGTGATTTTTTTTTTAATGATTATACACGATACTTTTTAAAATAAATTTCAAGGAAAACCTTTAAAATAAAGCATACATAAATTTATAAATGTACATAAAATTAAGTCCCTATTTGGTAAGGTTTAAAACTTAGATTTTAATCCAAGTCAAAGTAAATAACGAATTTTAACTACATATTTTATGAGACCTACAATTTTTCAATCACACGTTTTAATAACTTTTATCAGAAATTACTAAAACTCTAATTTTAATCCCCACCAAACAGGGTTTAAGGATATGAAAATCGATCGAAATTTTTAAAAATAAAAGTTTATAAAAGTCTTCGTAACTTCGTAGAATCGAGAAAACTCAATAAAAGTTCATAAAACTTTTCAAAAGTTAATTACTTTAAAAAATTCATAAAAATATTTGAAAGTCTAAACACACCCCCTAAATAGAAGTGTACATGATACGAGCATCAATAATGATAATGTAAAATGGAGATTTAGATCTCTAAAGTGATCGAAAACTTTTCCAATGGAGATATGCAAATGAGATATAAATTGCATTATTGACAAAAAAATGTAAATAATAACAATAATAATAATGCAAATTTCATCTACCAGAGGTAAAAAGTAAATTTAGATATTTTCTTTGGAGAATAATTTGAATTTTGATCGATCGAAATGTAAATGAGAATACAAAAATGGTTCGAAAGATATCAGTTTAAACCAAATTTTACACTACCATTGGAGATGGTCTAAAAGAAGATATATATGTAATACGTTGTTTATTCTGTCCAGTTACGTTTAATCAAACATACAAAATATGCTTATGAAGTAATAACTTAACTTGAAAGAAATTAAGAACATACATATAATACTCAAGAGATGTTTTAGATCTATTTTCTTTTAGAAGTCATAAAAATTTTTTATGCATTGCATTGACCAATTCACCCAATAATATGAATGGGGAAAAGTTTAGTAATGCCAAAAGATTTGGAAATATTTCAACTATTGCACATTATTTGGTAAGAAAAAAGTGACTTTTGTATTCTTATTTAAAGTTCCAAATGACAACTTTTTCTCAATAACACCACAAAAAGTTGGAACCTTTTCTTGATGACATTAATTTCTGCACATTAGGAACAAATGCAATTACAGTGAGACTTCACTCTCTTTGATTGGTCCTCCTTATGACTATTGAAGGAAGAGATTTCTTTATTATTAAATAAAAACATTTTCTATGAAACTAATGTGTCATTTAAATCCTAGCAATTTATTTATAAATGGTAGAGGTACTCGATTATCATGCAATTCAAGTCGTTTTCAACACTAGTTGAAGGCACGAAAGAATTCATTGTCGTCCAATCTCCATTTTTCTTCGGCCATTCTATTGAAGTAATTTAAAGAAATTTGAAGTTTTTCCGTCCAATTATTTTTCAGAATCTCCATTTTTCTTCGGCCATTATACTGAAGTAATTTAAAGAAATTTAAAGTTTTTCCGTCCAAACAAATAAAGTAATTTATTTTTCAGAGTGGGAACATGATGCTACTAAAATCTGTACATCCAAGACTTCACCTTAACTAGAGAAAATCTGTCCCAATAAACTTTTGTACAACTTTGGCATTTACTTTATAAAATAATCTGTGAGACTTCATTGGTTCAATTTGTCAAGACAAACTTGAAACTGGGTCGAATTATTCACACCTGTTGGGTCTTACCCAACTTTAACATCCGTGTTCCCAAATAGTACTACAGACTAATAATATATTGCTAAAAAAAAATTTGAAAGACAAAGGAAGATATTGACTATATAGGAGTTGTTTTTGATTAAGATGACATGTTAAAATTATAATTTAAAATATAAACTATGATCGTTTTAACTTTTAAGAAGAAATTTCGTATCAACCTTTTATGTCTATAATAAGAAAGAACAACGATTCCAGTTAATTCAGTTGAAGTATTATAGAGACATTGTTACTTTATTTGAAGAAATCTACGTATCTATTAAGATAGTTGTGTTTAACTCTGATTAATCCATATGAAAATACGTATTGAGATTACTCCTTCGTGACCTAGGTGAACTTTTTGATCCAATAAGATCTAACTCGGGATGGACGGCTCACGGAAACACCCAATTCACATAGACTACGCTAATCAATCAGTATAAATAAGCCTTTTTTCACTAACGAGAAAACCGTCGATAACTTTTTTGTAAATACACCTTCTAGAATATTTTATAAACTTAATATTCTACTAGTAATCAATTTGCAATCTACTAACAAGAAGAAAAAACACACAGGTTTTCCCATTTTCTTGGTTTCTTTTGTCCCAAAACTTCCTTCATTTGAACACAATCTCCTGTCATATAAAGTATTTCACAAGAAAGGTTAGAAAAGAACAAATCAGGTAAGAAACACGACAATTTTGGCAAAAGACACAAACCCACTTTTTTACAACCATATTCAAACCTTTCAATTGCCCTTTTCTTCTGGCCTAGCCGGGCCGGACGACCCACACAGAGATATCTAGAGAAAGAGAGGCAAGAAAGGGAAACACGCTTTCTTCCCCCTTTGGATATGGTCGGTTTGGTCAAATGCCGGCCGTACGCTTTATACCCTCCAAATTTATGTACACGTTAGCCTATTAATTCAAGATATATATAAAAATATGGTACGGAGAAAAAAGAGGCTGTATGTATAATGCATGTATCTTGAACACACGTAGTTGTGACATAGGGCTGACGTACATGGAGGGCTTTAGGGGTAACAAGATTTGACTTTTAGATCACGTCTGAACCTCATGTTCTTTTGCAAAAAAATTAAAAATAAAAATATATTTCAATTTTAATGAAAAATATATAATTAAAAAATAAGACAAAATTTTGAATTTGTATATAATATTATTTTATTGAAAAAATAAAAATCAAAAATAGAAAAATATATTTTTAAAATAATCCGAAGCAAATGGCTAAGTATGAAATCTTGAAATATATATATTTTAAAGGCAAAGGAGTTGACTACAATGCAAAGTGAATGAATCTGAGGCTACAATTTTACAAATGGTGGCTTTTTATTGGTATTCCAAATTTTAATGATTGTTGTACGCACATAAAAGTCGTAGAAAACGATACAGCGGCGGAGAAAAAAGGTTGTACTTTCGAGGTTACAATATTGTTCATTTCAATCATTTGTGTTTTTTATGTTTTGGAGTAGGAGACTTTTAGCCTTTGATGATTGTCGGGGGCTCATTACAATAAATTTTGGTACTTGTTAAATGGAAGTAATTCAGCTTACAGATTAGAGTGACCTCTAATCTTGGAGCGCGGGTTGACTTTGGTTGTACGTCTGCTTGATTATTGTCTTTAGGATTGTAAACTTGAATCGAAACCGTGTAGATAATAAATGCTTTCAAATTGGAAGGCAAAGCTAAACCCTACGTGTGTGCATTTGATTATTAGAATGGGGGGTGTAGAAATAAATCAAAAATGGTGCAATTAGCCCCGTTTTGATTTCATTTACTTTACTTTAATTTATTTTTCATATTCATTTTCAGCCATTTAAATTCAAAATTTTTCTTACTTTTTAATCACATATAATAAAAAAAAATATTCAAAATACTATTTTTGTTGAAATAAAAGCCAACAAATAGGAGCTAATATAGCTTAACACGAATTGTCTTTTCAAACCAGCCCTGAAATATAAATTATATAACTAATTAAATTGAAATAACAATTGGACATAGTGGCGAGACTCAAATTGATCCTTGCAATTTCATAAGGTTTCTTTCTAACAAAGAAATAAGCGTTATGTCATGACAAAGGGACGCAATGTTAGTTGACAAGAAATTTTAAATAATTATTAATTATATAATTAACAAATGGATTAAACCGTGTTTGGTGAAAATTAAAAATTAGATTTTTAACAAATTTTGATAAAAATTAATAAAATATATGGTTGAAAATATATGAAACCCATGATCTATGTAATTAAAATTAATATTAATATTAATATAAAATTAAAATTTGATTTTTTATAAAACAGGGGCTGAATTAATTAATAATTGGCGACCCCATAAAGGGCCCAATCTGCCAATCGGGTCAAAGACTGACGCGTGCAGCCTCCTAAAGTGGGGCCACATCTTATTATTACTTATACCACGTGTCCTATGATGACTTGACACGTGATCTCATTCACTTCAGGGAAGGATAATTCAAATTAAAAATTAGCACATGAACCGCGCCATGATTTTCAGTAAACCGTTTCCAAATGGTCCCCAACACATTTTGTCTCACTTTAGTCCAACCACTGCTTCAGCCAAAATAGCCAAGCTAATGTACTTTAATTAATTTACAAGTGAAAAGCAAGTTATGTTATTATACAGGTGGTGGTTACAAATGTCACCGTCCACAATTCCGGCCACTGTCGGCGGCGCTTCCACCGGTGGTCGACTGTTGGGATCCACGAAACCAGTTGGATCATTTGGGCAAGTAAAAAACTATTATTAATTATCAGTAAGATGCGATTTACTCGAAATAATCAGACAAGGATCCTATTTTAGCAGAAATTATCATAAAATTAATATTATTTCGTCTATTTGTGGAAGTCATCATAAAGTCACGAGTTTAGTGAATTATATGCCATATTTATTGATTCAAAATACATTGTAAATTATAGTAATATTTTGAACTGTCGATTAATTATTTTTGCGTGATAGACAAGGTTTCTGTCTGTCCATCCAATCCAAGTCAAATTGACTGTAATAGCAAATTAATTATTTTAAGTTACTCTGCCTATAGCACGATTTTAATTGAATTGAATCCTCTTCACGTAGCCAACAACACTTTTAATTTGTTACTGTAATTCAATATTGTAAACAATTTCGGGTGAAGCGAAATAAAATGGAAGACGACGACAAGTTTTGTGTTATGCCACGAACTTTACAAATTTGCGATGAATTCTTTAACGATATATTTTACAAGAAACATGGAATCCATAAAGGCTCAGAGGATTTTTTTTTAGTTTACATGAACTCATTAACATCGAAATCTGGAATATTAAACTTCAACAAATTGCTGCCGTAACTTTCTTTCTCTTCTTCAGTACTGTTGCTGGTCAATTTGATAGAATTAGAATGCAACTGGGTTGGACTTGATGAAGGGCTTGACATATTGGACAAAACTGAACGAACGCTGAAATTACTGCTGCCATTGGATTGAAAAGTTGAAGTCTCTGATGGAGGAGGATTCGACCCGTATACGTAATCATATCCGTAGTTTGATAAGGGTACATAGTCTTCTGGCAAAGAAGTTACGTCTATTTGATCGGTTTGCCACTCATGTAGTTGGCAATTTTGTGGGTTGAAGTTGGTGATATCTGACGGATGGAATTGATTTATGTTCGAGATTGGAATATTTGGAGTTTCCAACGTTGTACAAGTGGAAATATCTTGGTTTTGGAGTTGACAAGGTTGGACTGATGGTGGCATATGATGTTGGAGTTGTGAATTACTGCAAATTTGATTGTCTTGAGCATTGTTTTGTGGCAGAAAATATGGGTTCTGGTTCTGGTTCTGGAATTGGGTGTAGGATAAAAGATTGGCCAACCTAAGGAGTTGAGGGTTTACAAGATTTTGCATTCCAATCAGTCTTGAAAAATTCATTTGCGAGGATGAGTTTAGAATTGTGGAGAGATGAAGAAGATCGAGTCGAGGTGTGTGTGTCACAGGATCTATTCCCATTCGAAGAAGCCTTTTTCTAATGTTCGTGTTCCAGTAGTTCTTGATTTCATTGTCAGTTCTTCCTGGTAAACGAGCTGCAATAGCCGACCACCTGTATAGTTCAACTTCATGAGTACCACAGTTAGATAAAAGCTAGCGCACTGTTAAAAAATCGAGTTTGTAAAAACGTACTTGTTTCCCAAGATGCTATGGAGTTGAATAATAGTTTCTTCTTCTTCAAAAGAAAATCTTCCTCTTTTGATATCAGGGCGAAGATAATTAGTCCAACGGAGTCTGCAACTCTTTCCACACCTTAGCAGCCCTACAAAATAAAATCCCATTATCATAAAACTCGTAAAAGCAAAAATAAAATAAAATTGAAAGCAAAGAGGAGATTCATATATACTAACCAGCATTTTTTGGAAGAGTTCTCCAATTTCCATACCCATTTTTCTGTATATGATCAATGAGTATTTGATCTTCTTCTGGTGTCCATGGACCCTTTTTCAGTCCATTTTTATCACAACATGGTGCTCTCCCCATTGTTTTGAATTAGCTATGGAGTTTCTAGAGAGAAGAGAGAGAAGAAATTACTTTAGGTCCGTGCTGTAAAATGAATGTCAAGTGTATAGTGGCGTGTATATATACATAAAGCAAAGAGAGAGGTTAAAAGAAAGGGACGAAATCAAAGTCAAAAGGATTAGCCGTCCCTGTTTCATCCAAAGGCGACGTGTCCCCTTCCGTAGGAAATATAAGGTTTTGATTGATTGGCAAATGTAAAAATGCTTTCCAATTTTATGTAAGTTGGAAAATAAAGAATACATTTTTCATAAAATTGGCAAAAGAAAATAAGTTTAAATTGATTGAACCTTGAAATTCGAACTCGATTTTCACTTTCGTATCAAACAGCCAAAGTATAAATTGAATTCCTCGAATGTGACATTTTCTATAGAATTTAAACCAATCAGGACTCTAAGGATCCGTTTGACAGATAAATGTGGAAATGAATTTCAATTCTATGTAAGTTATGAAATAAAAACCAATAAACCCATAAGAATTTATTTTCTACGAAAATAAAAAAAATGTAGCTTAAAATGGTTGTACTTTGGACACGTTGCAATCAAACTATCAAAGTGAAATTCATTTTTCTCGAATGTGACATTTTTCATGAAAAATGCGGTAATCAAACAGGGCCCAAGTGGATTTGACAATAATGTCTCACTTTCATTTGATGTTAAATAATTTGCATTTTATTTCTATGAATAAACACCAAATACAATAAATGCAGCAAACTCACAGACGTTTTTTTTTTTTTATGACATATTAATCTCTTTCGCTGATTTTGTCCCATCATTTTCCAGCGGGTTATCTCTTTCCATTTTGAATTCATATTAGCTGTAGTCAGCGTTAGTAGGCCGCATATCCCAGCCCAAATAAAGGACAAACACAGTAGAATAGTAGCGATTGAAATTGAAATCAAATGTGGACTTTTGTTGGCAAGTGCTTAGTGAGCAGAGTGCCTACATATTGGAATAAACCCTGTTGCCAGAAATTTTTGACACCCTATTTTACATACTCTCACAATGTAGTGGGACTCACGCGGGACTCATATGAATTTTAAAAGAAAAAAAATCTCCCCTCCCCCCTACTGTGAGGCACCCCGCTTGTTTCCTATATATTTAGTCATCTTTGATAGAGATTAAAATTAATTTTTAATAAATTTTAATAAAAATTGATAAATATGTAGTTGAAAGATTGTGGATTCCATGAAATGTGTGATTGAAAAGTTTAGATTTCATGAAATGTGTGGTTAAAATTAATTATTGACTTTGATTTAAACTAAAATCTGAATTTTAAGCGCTACCAAACATGTGCTAAGTTGAAAAATTTAAAAGTCGTAATTTTATAAATATTAGACACATACAAACGTGCATTGGGAGTTATTTTGAAATGTTTTATAAGTACTGTTCAAATAATATTTGAAGACGCATGAATATGAAAAATAGTTAAAAAATTATTTATGTGAAATGAACTTTTTATTCAATGAGAATCTCTTTGTATACTATATTTTATTTGTGTAATTAGAGATATTTGACTTAACTAAAAACTTTCGTAGTTGCTATAGAAATTTTTCTTGAAAGTACAATGCATAAATGTCTATGCGAGAATACATGTCATGGAAGATATATTTCGACATGAGGTATTGTATATCCGTGTACTTTGTTAATTGTCATTGCAAAATATAGACGAATAGGCAAAAAAAATCATAAATTGTTTTATCTCCAGTTTGAAGACGATGAGTAGAGAAAATAATTGAATTAATAATTGAAACCATGAGCAACACACTTTAGGCTGTGTTTGATAGAGTTCATTTTCCATGGAAAATGGAATATTTTTACCCTAATTTCTTGTTTGATAAACAAAATTTGGCATAGAAAATATTTTCCCACCCCCCACCCACGCGCCCCTTTTCCAAGAAAACAAGGAATTTATTTTCCCAACTTTTTGGTGGGAAAAGGAATTCTAGCTTCTGCCCCCCTTTTTTGGCAATGAAAATAAATTTCATAACCAATTGTAAAATAAAAAAATTATTTTAATGGACAATTTTCATGTAAAATGAAGGCAAACTAACACTAAATTTTGATGAAAAATAATTTTTGAGCAATTTTTTATTTTACTTTTTGGCAATGGTAACAAATTTCATAACTAATTGTAAAAAAACGTTTCACTTTAATGGACAATTTTCATGTAAAATAAAGTCAAACGTGAACAAAAAGATCCAAAATTTCAAAAAAAAATTCGGATGGAAAATTATACCAATCAAACACACTTAATTAACAATTACCCGCAAAACAAGTTCTAGATAATTACTTTCCCTATAATTGATTTTCTTTTCATCAATTTTTCACTCTTACAATCAAACAGATCTTTAGTTCTACATCTCAGTGGAAAGTCCTTGTTTTAATAACAAAAAAGGGAGAAAATAAAAATTTCTCATTATTTTACAATGCGCTTTAAGTTTATGCCTTAAGGCCCGTTTCACGTAAATGCCTTCATTAAGCACCTCAAATCTTACATTTTTAGTGTCATTTGTCTAGGTTAAAGCTATGCCTTATCGAGGCGTATGCCTCAACAGGGACGGACCAAGCCTTAAAGTTCAGCCTGTGCTATCGTTGACCGGTCAACGTCAACAATTAGCGATCGTAAAAGCTATCGTTTATTAATATTTAATTAAATATTATTAAAAATTATTCAATATATATGTAAATGCACTAAAAAATGTAATATATATATATATATATATATATATATATATATATAAAACCTAAAATACTTTAAAAAAAAAAC
>CAIGRK010366531.1:0-12045 GCA_903798315.1 Fraxinus greggii | reverse complement strand
ATGCAACAATTTAGGATATATTTTGTCAGAAAAATTATCAAATATCGATATTTTAGGCCCATAATAAATATATAAAATACACTTATCAGTATAATATATGGGAAATAATATAACGGCCATTAAAATAATGGCCTCTAAAAGATTGATGGGAATCGTATTAACCAAAAACCTATTCTAGGCCAGATTCAATATGGTTAATAATAAAGCAAGTTTATCCCAAGTTTATTTATGTCTATAAATATTATTTTTATCATCATTTGCCACCTAAGTACAAGGTCCTTAATTTGCTGGCATTATCTTGTACAACAAGAATGGCTAAACCATGTGCCAATATTAATGTAGATAATTCAATCACATGGCAAGCAACCCCTTGAGTTGGTAGTGAATTCAATTCAAAATTGGTGTGGTTCATGTTCACATCATGCCTCCGACCATGTCCACCCAAATTAATAGAAATAATAATAATAAAAAATAGAGGAAAAAGGTGGTCGAATACGTAGCTTGAGTGAATTTGATTATGATTTTTATATTAATTCTCACTTCATTCATAATTACATGAACCTACTTCTATTTCAACTTGTGTACACATTGTCATGCATTAAATAAATAATAATTTATATACATAGTACATATATATATCGACTAGTATTTGTTCTAACATCAAGTAGTCGTGGTTGTGGTCGTTCATTAGATTCATTCTGAAAAGGTTTTTGAGGCAAGATGATTTGTCCAAGAGCGATGGAGAGAAAAAAATAAATAAATAAACCTCTCAAATCCGGTCGCCGAGCAGTTGAACAACTCTTGAATGGAAATTCAAGTGCTAATTTACAAATAAATATAGTTTTTGTCAAAATTCTCTGAAAGTGAATAATTTTTTTTTTTTTTTTGGTTGATTAAAAACAAATAATTTCAATCAAATTGCTAGTTGGTGAAGAACACATGCAATTAATTATAGAATGCCTTTGTTAGGTAGACATCAATGTCCACGAGTTGCAAATCTTAATTGGGTGCACTGCTTTTAGATTCAGTCGTGCAAAGATCAGACCGTCTAGTTACTTGTTTAAGTGAGACTACAATTTCAAACTTTTGTCGATACCTACTTCTAACAATGTGAAAATCATGAGTCCTCGTGATTCAGTGACGTATAATTTATCGACTATGTATTTAACAAATATTAGATTGCTTCTATTTACAGCTTGTTCGAAACGGAATTTTTTTAAAATTTTTTTTTCCTCAAATTCATTTTTTACTGTACATTCTTTTACAATAAAATAATTTTATATGAACCCATAATTTTTCCTACTTTTAACCACGTTCTATAAAAAATCACTTTACCAAACATCGCAAAAGTTTTAGAATTGGGAAAGTAATGTCACCAATTAGTGACTTCACCTTGTAGTTATGCTAACTCCATCTATTGGATGAAAATGTCAACTATATGTCAATTGAGTAACGTCACGCCAACGCAACATGTATTTTATCACAAGAGTAAAAGTGTGAAGCCTAACACGATCTTTCAGCAAATAAAATATGGATATTATAACCTCAGTCTAAGAAAGTCGATCCAATTTTAATTTATATTACCATACATTTAAAAGAGAGTAATGCTATTTGCATCGCTCGCTATCGTAGTTTTTTATTGCATCAAATCACTAATCACAATATGTATGTCACGTTGAACAATTGCAGTAGTGAATAAATGTAAATAACATTATACTTTTAAAAATGTTATTCCAAGCTTGTCCAATTAAAGGAAATTTCTTTTGGTTCATTCAATAATTGAAAGGCACATAGTATTAATTGTCCGAGCGAGTCAAAGTGACTTTATTGTGCACAAAACCCTGTCGGGCACTCATGTGCACAAGTTTTACAAGGAACTTGATATTAAGTGGATGCTCCAATTTCCACTTTTCAGTAAGTTGCTTACTAAAAATAATTATTATGCATAAAAATTAGTGTATTTGGATTTGTTTGTTTGTGCTAGCGCTTATCGGTTCACGTACGACCGTAATTGGTCACATCTATTATCTTAATGCAACTTTTATTTAATGGAAGAATTTTTAAGACTTAAAATTTCGAATTAAAATTAGATTTTAATTTAAGTCAAAGTCAAACAATCAATATTAACCACATCTTTCATGGGCCCCACATCTTTTTAACCACACATTTTAAAAATTTCAATCGCAATCTACTAAAAATCTAATTTTGATCATCGCCAAACATCTATTTAGCATATTCGACTTGTAATCTTATTTGACACGGTAGAAAAATCTAGAATTTATTTCTGATATTTTTGTAAGTTTCGTCATTAGCATGATGAAATCTTCTTATTCGATGAAGTTTATGTGGATTCAAAATTTCATAAATAAAGGTGGACTTCCCATAGGAGCGGAAGAGTGACATACGAAAGGAGAAATTGGGAAATATGAGCATTTGATCTTTGTGAAGAGTCCACAAGAGAAACAAAGTAGGTGATTTGGAATTCAAAGTTTTGTGGTTTGAGCGGTCGGTCATGTATGCCCATGGTCCTATCATCTGTAAAACGAACACTTCAATTAGGTTAGTGTGTTCTTGTCCAACACAAGTCGGCATTCGACACTCTCGAACACTCTGTCATGATCATTTTTCTATTTTTTAAATAGAAAAATTATATATTTTTAACTCAAAGTTATTAGCAAATAACTAATATATAATCAATTTAAAAGATTTCAATAAGAAAAATTAATAACAAGTATAACACTAAATCTATACTATATAAATGAAAATTTTAAATAATTTAATCGACGTATCGATAATGTATCGTGTCAGTACTTTTTAGAAAAATTATGTATCGACGTATCCGACACATGTCGTGTCGAACACACGTATTTATAAGGGCATCACAGGTCCTATCACACATTGGTCAAATTTTATTTTTACCCGCAAGTCAACTCCACAACTTCATTTTTATATACGTTGTTCAAAAAATATATGTATACACAGGCGTGCATTTTGATGTAATAAAATCTCAACATCACCATAAATAAATTATTTCAAAATGATTCCAGGCAACACACAGGCAAAAACATTCTTAAACACACAGGAACAACTTTAGCCTCCCTTGCTCTGGAATATCAGTGGCAAAAAAAGACTTGATAAGATCTACGAAGCAGTGATGTCTAACAATCTGATTTTTGACTATGGAGCTTCAGTCGTCCATCGGACGGGATAAATTCCATTACGTGAAGAATTGAAGAGGACAAAACTCGTATTATATATGATACCACTTTCGATTTTCCATTGCTTTTGCAAGTTCATTGGCTAATGATGCAAAGTCTTCGGCTCCATTTTGCAGTTCCGCAGTTCGTCTGCTAATTCTCTGAACCAAGAAAAAAGTAGATGTTCGTTAAAAGGTCATTGGCATGGTTATGATTCCAAAAAACATTCAAATTCAAACCCTTGTGAAGATCAATTATACTTTAGTAACTACAGATTATCATACAAATATCATTTTGAGCAAATTTTACGTGAACAAAAGAGAAGCAAGCAACCCATAATAGATGATGAACCCTTTAGCATGTAAAGCAATTATGGAGAGCCATTGAAGGCTAAAGATGAGAATAAAGGCTAATTATATAAGATACTCCGGGTTGCTAAAAAACAGACCGCAACAAAGCCGGAATTTTTTAAGCATTTGTCATTTTCCAATTGATGAGGTGCTGCACACACTTTCACACACAATCCAGTTCCACACTCCGAATATGAATCACTAGATATAGAAGTCAAAAACAAGACACATTCATCTCTAGCAGTCTTTGGAGTTTCAAGCATCAAGAATGATCGGAAATTCCAAGATAAAAATGATAAAAATGAGGGATGATCTACTGGGGAAATATTCCAAATCATGTATAACATATGAATTCACCTCAAGCTTTTCTCCGCGTTCTAAAAGCTTGTTTCTTGCTTCTCCAGCCACTGACGAGGCATCCTGGATCAAGACAATAGATCAAGTAGGAAAACCATTAGAACAGCTCCAACTAGGTACAAGAGTATGTCCAGAAAGAAGCAACACATGAATTACCCCAGCTTTTCTATACTTTGCTATGATTTCTTCTTTTGTTCTGACTCTGGGCATTGCATCCGCATCCCCGTCTAATAATTTTTCCCTTTCACTTTTCTTGCCTGCAGGAGAACCATTGATACTTTAACGCTTGACCAAATCCAGCTATGCATAAAGGCAGCATATTGTTTTTACCTTTATCTTTAGCATGTGCTTCATATGAAGAAGTAGGTGCCGGAGGCATAGGTTCATCAATTTCAATGTCATCTGCATAAGTCCACAGTCAGTTTGAGCTACATTGCATACAAAGAAAAGCAAATCCTTGCAGAAGTTAAACAACAAAGGGTAGTACTTCTAAAGACAAAAAATGAAAAATAAAGAAAAAGCCAAAGAGAGAGGTGAGTGAAACCTATATTAAGCTCAGCAATCTCCGGTTCATCTGCAATCGTAGATGGCTCTGGAAATGGGTTCTTCATGAAAAAGCCCTCCAAATGACTAAAATCAGATTTAAAAGTGGAAGAAAGAGATGTCGCGTGATTCGACTTTCGACCCTTAAGTCCTTTAACGATACCACCTAAAAGGCGAGGACTACCTCCCTGTAGCTCCACGGTCAAGCACTTAGTATGAAGTATTTCACAATCATAAAGCATGAAAAGTGAGAAACTAATAGTATCAATCATCCAAACCTGTTTTTTCTTTGAATCTGAGGAAACGCTTATCGCAGCCTTCACTGCAGCTGCAAGCACTTCATCGTGAAGACTGGGCAAGGAATCTGGAATCCTGGGAAAATTTATCCAGTCCATTCAGCATATTCTAATTCCCTTTCCAACCTTTTCTGAGGCTCAATTAAGCAGTGGTGAAATGACATTGACTAATGAACACAGAAGGATACCTGAGATCATTTTCACCCGCCAATAGAGAAACAAATGCCACTTCACACCCATTTGCCTGCACATATTACTCATGATTAAAAGATATTGTCACATGGTCCTATGGAAAATATGGCAATACGGAAAAGCCCTATGTATTTGCCTCATTATATCTTCAATTTACTCCTAATGTTAAGCTTTTGAACAAATTACATTGTTGAATTGAAAAGATGTATATGACATTACCAGTGCAATATGCCCATTATTAGTAGAACTGATCATCCTTTCCATGTTTGCCTTGAAGTTCCACCTTAAATCAGACATCAATGAATATTCTTTCACCAATTCTAGGTCAGGCAAAGATCTGCACAAAGATGGCCATTACCACAGCTTCCTGTAATTTATGTTTTTATTCTTTACATATTCATTTGTCATTGAGAAAAAGAATATACAGAATTTTAAAGTTAGTTTCCATGAATAAAAAATTAATGATAATAATCATCAGGCAGTTGGAGTTTTCGTTGACACTATTGTTAGGAATTTAATCAAAGCTTTAGATAACAAATCAAAAATTTTAAAAAGTGGTTTACCTGATCTCTATCTCTCCTGTCTGGTAGAATACCACCAGTCCACAAAGTTTCCCATCTTTTCTGAAAGCAGTGGTCCAGTAACAGGGCTTAGCAAGTTTGACTTTAAAAATAGGCTTGCTTTCTCCCTGATATAAAAGGATTATTTTAGTTCGTGAAAAATAGAATCCAACAAAATAGGAAGTAAAACTAAGGTACTCACTTCAAATACAGACTTCACAGTGTATATACGTAGAGAATCCTGACAACACAGCAAGACAAATGACTCCTTCGAACTTTCTCCAGAGAGATTTTTATCAGCAGAGTGGTCTTCAGTATAGCATCCAGTGCTCCCCTGAGTAGTTTGTTCACCAGAAAGCTCGTTACTATCATCTTTGGGCAAATGTTCTCCATTCATTGACTGTGGATCATGTGCATTGATATCTGAAGTGTGAATGAGAAAAATCCAATAGCAAATAAGTATAAGAAGAAAGAAAAATAATCAATAGCCATAGACAAGCAATACTTGCCTATAACATACATAGTAATTGCAGATGACTGTTTCTTTGGGTGTACTGGCCTTGAGCAAATTATTTTACCAGTATTACCATCAACAACGTAAATCCTCGCATCCTTGGTTAAAACAAACAGAAATTCCCCGGCAACATTATCTGGAATTTTTAATCCAGACTGATTTAAGCTTTTAGCAGGACCAAAAGCAAAAGCTTTCCAGAGTACTGATATCAGTGGTGAGCTACAGTTGGAAGCGGAGTCTGTTATAAATGCAGCAGATAATGAATTCACATCAAGCACCGCAATCTGAAACAAGGATGTTCAATGCTTAAAAACCTCTTAATAAATAACAAAATGTGAAAGTGGGCTAAAAGGTTTCAAAACCAAATGCCACAACCCTGCTTTTTATGAAAATGATCAGGGATTAAAATCTTTATGGAGACATTCAGGGGGAAGCAGGATCTAGGAGAGGGATCACTGCCCCATCATGAGGCCCATTGACCGAAAAATAAATAGATAAACAAATCAAAGTGTTCACTAATAATTTAACCAAAAGAAACCAAAAAAATATTACTCACTCGAGAACATTTATATCCAACAACGAGTTTTGTGCCACCATTTGCGAATTCAAGTGCTTGAACTCCTGAATTAAGAAGGCTAAAAACAGCTTCATGCTTCGGTCCTTGAACTTGAGCGAAATTACGAACTGTGAAACATGCAATCAACATTAAGTCAAGAAAACATATTGAACCTGACAGTGATTACAGCCACACAAGGATTTGACATATTAGTCCCTTTTTACCACATTTAATATTTTCCTTCCCCTTTTGAGGTTATCCAAAAATAAGGTCAGCCTAGCATGTAGTGCACACAAGTAAATTCTTCAGCTAAATATTTAAACTCCAGGCATTTCAAAAATAACATTTTTTGGATAGAGAAGCAGTAGTTGGGTACTTCAGTGAAATTCTTAAATAGATTAAAGTTAAAATTGCAGGCCCCAGATTGAATATGTTGTTCTGTATGAACTTATTGCCTCCCACTTTTTTATATAGAGTCCCATGATAATCACAATTTTAAGACAGTCCAATTGACTGTCAGGAATTGGAAGAAGGACCTTATTGTCCATTAAATTTTCTCCCAGCGAAGAGGCTTCATTAGAAAAAGTGATCAGCAGTTTCGAATCACCTTCATGCTTATTTTCTGTAACAAAATGGAAGCTTGTTTCATCACTGCTACAGAGGTTGTACAGATGGACCTGCATGAGATCAAACCAAGGAAATAATAAATAATGAACAAGGGTAAATTGAGGCTCTGAATATGCAAGAAAAAATTCTGACCAGACCACATTCATTGCCAACTGCTAATCTCAAAGTGGAAGACCAGAAAGCAATTTTGGTCACTGAAGCACTGGAATCACCCAAATTTAAACTGCTAATCTGCCAATAATAACAAATGAGTTTACACGAGGAACACAAAAATTAGCATACTCGTGACCCATAAGAAAGTGAAATTATTTCCATTATACATAACTTAGAAAATTTCATTTAATTTGGCTTTGTTCTAACCTCAGTTGTCAAAACACAGAGGAGTGAAAACACTGCATAAGTGTCCCATATTCGAACTGATCCATCCTGATAGCCTGCTACATAGATTCTAAGGATCGAGTTATCTTTACCAAAGGATAGATGATTGTATACACCCCCAGTCAAGGGCCACTTCATACCCCTTGGCAACGTTAGCTTTGAACTAGACTGCTTCAGCGCAGCTATCTTATCAAAGATAAATCGTAACATTAGATTATGTGCAAGATTGAAAGTTTCCAAAAGATATCAGAGAAGACCTAGGAGTTGCATGTTTATGCAGAGATATACATTACCTTGGACAGTGCCTCTGTGTTTCCATATAAATGAAAAAGTTCTGCCACAGTCATCAGAGGATCAACAGTTGGTATTGCAGTAGGAAAATTTACAGCAGAGTCCAGTAGTTCCTTTTCAGGATGCAGTCCCTTTTTAGGATGTGACGTGGAGGAAGATAAGTCGGCACAATTATAAATTTGCAGGCATCCAGGGTTTGACAATATAAAAAGAACAGCATTTTCATCGCTCCTTGTTGTCCCAGCAGATGGTATTAAAATCATGTCTGCAAAGGAACTAGTAAGAGTGATGTCCAAACGATCAGTGCATTTCACAGCTTCCATCCCAGATGACCATTCAAGACTCAGAACCTGCAAAGCCCAAAGGGATATTATAACATATCAAATTACTGGTGCCCAAATGACTATCAAATTAAAAAGCCAAACTTCCACTACAAAAGATTGTATTACAAATATATTGAGATATCGAAGCTTGTCTCAGATAAACTTCTGAGACTAGTATACAAGCCTAGGCACAAGTGGATTGCAAAAAAAGGTACAGCGAAGTTATATTATATGACCACTTGATTAACAGGGAAAATGGGGGAATAACATTCCCAAACAATTTGCCAGCAAAATGTCCAAAAGCATGAAGGAAAGTTGTAACTACCTACGTTCCTTGAATTAGTAAGTGTCCTGTTTCCAATCTTCAAAAGTTTTATTTCATTCCAAACAAACCTATGGAGAACACTATTTCCATTTTATTTCAGTTTTTCAGGAAAAAAATTTGTATAGAAATTTGAGTACAGTACCAGATTTCAATGCTTTTATAGTATAAATTTAAATTCCCACAGAAAGAATCTGACAAATTAAATATATCACTATTTCTCTAATAGCAAACATCTAACAAGTAATTACTGACAGAGAAATGACTCTGAATGTAATATCCATGAAACATCATGTTTGATAACCCACCGTGACAACTTCTTCACATCCTATCTCATCACCACCATAAATAAGAAGTTGACCATCGCAATGATTACGGGATTTATTATTAGCCAACCAATGTAGGACAATAACAGGAATTCTCTTTTCAGCGGAAGACAGCTGTAACTTAACAACATTTCGAGACAATCCAGCTGGTTGGTCTCTGCCGGAGGCACCTACTGATGTATTCCAAAATAAAATATCACCATCTATGTATCCAACAGCAAGGATGGACCCATCAGAAGATGCCCAACAAAGAGCGCTGATCTCTTTCTCCTCTAAATGATGGGGAGATGTTTCATCTAGCATGCTGGTGTCTACGTTATTATGAGAATCAATTTCATTCTGTAATTGGAGAACCTTATCACCTTGAACAGAAATAATTTGAGCTTCAACAACATCCCAAAGTATAATATGGCCACTCTGATAAGCAATCAACAGCCTGCAATAAAAAAAATTTAATTGTTAACTATCCGTAAACAGCTTCATGTTACAAAATGTGACTCTTATATTTGTTCCAAATACTTAATCCATCCATCACCCTTATTCTTCCTAAATTAACCTATGGAACCTGATTTCAATTCATATTAGTGAGAAGAAAAATCATTACGCCCAATACATTAGACAAATGGAACCCACATAACTTACGGGGTTATAATTTGTCTGTATCTAGAATTCATCCATCGTGAGAAGCTCCTCAAAGTTAAATACAATTAGTCTAGAAGCCTTAATTGAGGGGGGGAAAAAAAACAGAGAAATTAAGAGGCTAGTTATATCTTGCCTATTTCCCGAAGAACAAGGTTGGGAAAGAACTCCAACTACGGGTTGCTGATTAGATAATGAAAATCCAGCTGCTTCTGTGAAATAAACGAGAAAAGTTGGTTGAATATATGTTCTTACGGCAATGAAAGCCAAAATTACACAAACAAGATTAAACAGACGTGAAACAAAAATCTTCTATCTAGATTTTACAACCAAAGGATAGGAGCAATGGTGATAACCTTTTTATAAAACTTGACTTTCAAAAGACAACAAAAAATGAAAATCCAAATGGTGGAAAATTAATTTATGTGTAATATTTAGCAAACTATTCTCTGAGCATATATAGTAATCACCAGCAATTGAATTTGAAGATATATGATAAGGCAATTGTAGAAGTTCTCCATTCTCCGTGTCATACTTCAGAACAGACATTAATCCATATTCATCACCAATATACCTAAAATAGAGAGAAGAAAAGTGTTACGCTTCACGAAACAGATCCCAACCCCCTCAGCAGATAATAGGTTATACAACTCAAACATCACATGTCCATATCAGTATCATACATAAGTGAGGAGCCACTGATTACGGAGAAAGCAGTTATGTTTGTTTCCCATAGTAAACTACTAGCTATACACCTCCTTTCCAGATTCCAAACCTGCAAAAAGAAATAAAGTTTTAGATAGTATGCTATCTAACTATTATGGCACCTGGGTTGCTGAACCTTCTCAGAGATACTAAAATGTTTCTTATTGGAGAAAGTTAATAATAATGATCGATGCAATATTTGGTGGGTTTCACAGAAGCATGATGCTTAAACCAGATGATATTAACACGATACAGAATAAAAACTGTAAAACCAGGCATAGATCCAGTGCCTTTGTCACTGTAGAATGGAATTAAGGATCAGCATGAGGCTAATAAACTCTTTTGCAAAAAAGTTACGCGGGAATATCACTTTGTTATTTGTGTTTTCCAGTTTGAGGACGCTTAATCAAAACTTGGAAGTGAGTACATCAAAAAGAGGGGTGAGAATAGTAGGAGTAATTCTATATACATAATTACAAGCAGTTAAGTGAAATGCCATAAGTAGAAAATTAGCATCACTAGAAAGGTTGAGAATTTCCTGAAGTAGAAGTGTTTGGGAAGAGTAAATTTGAAGGTTGAGAACTACTTGGCAATATATCTATTATTTAGATCAACAATCCCATAGATAGGAAAAGTTTTGAGAGGGAAACCACTCAAATAAGACACTTGAGAACCTTACCGATGAGAATTGTTTAGCAGGTGAAGTTAGTCTTCTGGGATTCTAGATATTGAAATATACCTTAAAGTTCATATGGAAAATTCTATAATATTGTAACAGAAGGGTAAATATATCATATGAAAGAAATGTCAAGAAAGACATAGGAAAAATACAAAGACAGAATCACAAGTGATATGGTAAAAATATCATCTAAACAAAATGAATTGAAATATCATTCGTCAGTGTAAAAGAAACAAGAGACTGAGAAGGATGTGGATTATAGGAGTTCCAGTATCTCGTCATTGATCAACAATGCAACTGAAGGAACTGACATAAAAAACAGATTGTATACAAACTATAGACTAATAATACCTGAATATAATTGTCATTTGTGACGCTAATTAAGAAACCTTGATTCTGCAAAAACTGCCAAAGAACCATACGGAACAGATCAGTGGTATAAAATAATGTTTTGCGAGAATTGTTTTAGTAAAGATGGATAAATGGCAGACTTCACTACCAGTGTCTACATTTCTAAACCTTAGTATTACATTGTGTCATCATGCCATGATTAGATGAGTCCACTATTGACCCTAACTCATGGCTTGGTTCTATCCTAGAATACATTCAACCATCTAGGACCCCTGTGAGAAAGAGAATAAAGAGCGATTGCCGTCTTGAGATGAGAAAATACACATCAACCAAACAAGATAAGTCTTATTCCCAATTAATTTAGGGTCCACTATATGAATCATTTCCCCCGCTCCTTTGGAATCAATGCTTCATCTATTGAAAGGTCCAGTTTAAGACATTTTCAGCTCATGATCATGTCCTTTCAACGTCCAACACTCACTAACATAATGTACAGCTAGTTTAATAATTGTTTAGGGGATGTGCCTTTAAACTTAGCATTTAGAACTTTTAGACATCACACGTGAGTGATTAATCGAGCCTGAGCCAATTTACTGATCTATCACAAGAACTGGATGAATTTTTTCCAGTAATCAAGTGAGGATTTTTTTTTTTTTTCACCCTTGAGCGAGTTCCTCCACTAGTAATGTGGTATTCAGGCCTTTTAGACATAATGTTAGTGCTTGAATAAGAGCTAATTATCAATCTAATTGATCTACTGGATTAATTTGAATATTTTATTTAGTAAAATGATCTACACTACATGCAGTGTTTTACACCCTTGAGCGAGTTACTCTTCT
>CAIGRK010366503.1:0-10489 GCA_903798315.1 Fraxinus greggii | reverse complement strand
TAATATAACTAATGCTTAAGACAAATACTTTTTTTATATTTACGCTATCATATAGCCAACTATTTTATGACACGTGCATTGCATGTACGTCTTACTCGTTTAGTATACAAGAGTGAGTGGAATTTGCAAAATATGTAAACTCTCTTCATCAGTTTATATAATTTAACGTACTACACGTAAAATGTCAAATTAAGCCTCGATTTGATCTACATTCTAAAAATAAAAATTCATTCTTTTAAAATTTATTTTCAACCACATATTCTTCAATAAAATAATATTATACGCAAATTCAAAAATTTTCTTTATTTTTTAACCACATATTTTCCATCATATCATATCATAAAATACATTCTTTTGACAATAATGCGCATCAAACACCCCTAAAAAGAAGGGTTCCCATTTCCTCCCAAACCCTATCTCCGAAGACAACAATTCCTTTTGCTTTTTGAAATCAAAAGCTTTCACACTAAAGAAATGGATTATTCAAATATTAGCCACTTCACATTAGGGATTTGAATTTCAAACGAACCAAGAGGAATGCTCCCAAAAGCTAACAAATTTAATTAGGTCCATTAGTACGTAATCTTATTTAATTGCACATTGACTTCAATACAAGAGGAACTCCAATGAAGCGTACACAAAGATGTCAACTAATACAGAAATTTGAAATGGAGAACGCTGATTCAAAAATTTGAAAATTATACACGCACACAAATGCGCATGATGTACAAAATCTGTGAGTTATTCCATGTACTTAGGGAAATAACTAATGGATTTTACCTCATTTGCTTTATGCATTTGTACTCCCAACAGTATTTTATTTTATTTTTAATCAGAGAGTATTTATGGAGCTCATTAATTCAATAATATGCATTTCTGTTTAATAAACGTCAGGTAATTGAAAAACACTTCACTGTAATGAGTCATATTAGAAATCAAAATATATGTTTAAATTTCAAATCGACTAAAACTTGCTCTTAAAATTGATCCGTAAGAAAAGGCTGTCCATATGCAAGTCTTAAGTTAACTATGCAACGTGGATTTGGTTAGAGTTATAACAATTCACAGTGCTATTAAAAGTTGATTTCTACAATTGCCAATATTCATGATTCAATCGGTCTTAAAGTCATGTGCAGGTCATAGTATTGAGAAATTTTACTATATACTACGATGATGTTTGGTCCGTTTACATTTCTTCTTTTTTCTTTTAACTTTATAAATTTGGATTGAAAAAATAACGTGTCCCGAAATTCCATTTAAATCCAATTCTAAGTTCTTAAGCCGCCTTAAAATACAGTTCTAGTACTCTATAAAATTCTTAGAGGGAAAAACCATACGTACAAAAAATTTTTTTATAGATGTTTTACACCCACTCACATGTGTGGGTCCCATCGGAATAAAAAAAGAAAAACACCCACCCCCTATATTGTGTGTATCTGATGGTGTTCTGTAGAGTCATGCCTATGTACGTGAAGCATGATTCATTCTTAGATTTTCTAACAATTTTTTTCAAAACAATTTATGACAGTTTTAAATAGGTCACTCTAAAATATAATACTCGTACACAAATTTCCAAGTATATCATTTGTTTTATAAAGCTGTATCGTAGGGATAATACATTTGATAAAAAAAATTTAATAGGGATAAAAGTGCTACATAATGTAAAGGTTGAGGGCCCAAATTATAATTTAACATAAATACTAAAGAGAATGGATCCCATCCCAACATGGCACGTCAACTTACGACATGGGCGGATCCAGCACCGGCGAGCCCTCGTGGTTGCCTGTGTTGGATCCTTCGGGAGTTTCAGTTGTCGTCGGGCGTCGAAGCCAAAAACCAGGTGGCCGTGGCAGTTGCAGACGCCAGAACCGAACAAAGAAGTGAAGAAGAAGATGAAAATCGTTTTTTTTTTTTTTAGTTTTGTTGTTGAGGAGAGTTGGGCCTTTTTAAAAATATTAGGCCCAAAAATTGACCAACCATGGAGAATGATATCATACCCGGCTGCTGGTTAGCAGTTTCCAAACCCTTCAGACTTCGAATTTGGTAGTTCGATTCTCGACATTGCCTCATTGCTCTGCTGCAGTGCTGCCGGCGATTTGCGAACTACCCAGACGGCCAAACCTGTCGCCGATTGCTACTGTTGCTTTCTGCCGACGGGTGATGACCCAATGCCGATTATGTAACTATACGGAATGGTAGAACCTATTGTCCTCTACAAAAGCCAGAAATCGCCAGGTATATTGCAGCCGCAGGTTCAGGTTTTCAATTCATTTAACATCTGTTATAGGAGAAAAATATTTGAATCAAATAGTATTATTTCTTGATCTAATAAATTAACCACTTAGAGGAAGTGTTTAAGTAAAAATAAGTAAAATTACCTTTTCAATAGAGGACAAATACTCCCGAGCAGGTTGGAAGATAGTGAATTATTTACCCTGCAAAATCATTATAACAAATGTTTGATGACAGGGATCTCGATTTTTCTTTCATGTTATTCTTTCAAGCCAATAGTTATATCTGCATTGTTGGTCTTTTAGCATGTTTGGCCATGATTAAAGCTACTTATTAGGTTGATACCTTTTTAATTGAGTCATTTATGAAATTAATAAATTTCATACTTGAATTAATGTTGTATCGCGTATTTTTTGTAGTATTTTGGANGATTGGTGATTTGGAATTTGGAATTTGGAATTTTGGTTGATGATTTATAATTTGTGCAAAGATTTGCTTGCTTCCAGGTTCACCTATAATCCTTTAGTTAATTTTGATGCTTTAATTTGATTCGTGATAAATTATGTGAATTGTTATGATTTATGATTTATGAAAATTGGAGAATTCGTGAAATTGAGGTTGTATCATGTATTTTCTTATTATTTTGGGTCATATTAAATTATATTTTTGTATGTATATGATTTTTACGTTTTAGTTTATTTATATATAGATTGAATAATTTTTAATATTATTTAATTAAATATTAATAAACGATCTCGCTATTATGATCGTTGATGGCCGATGGTCCATGGTCGATGATTAACAGTCAGTTCGTCCGTGCTGAACTTTGGTGTTGGGTCCGTCACTGACTTACGAGATATTCAAATGGGATCAAATGAGTAATGATATTCACTACGTGTTAAAAATCAATCTCGACGATGATATTTGTGTCATCAAATTTTAAGTTCAATTAAATATAGAAAATTATAACTTATTTAATAGAATATATGACATGTGATACCTAAAATGTTGTTCAACACCATTTGTGTTAAATAGTATTAATCGGATGAATAATACTATCTAACACTACTAGTATTAAAATATCAATTTAGATGATACTAAGTGTCATTAAATTAACAATACAATTAAATGAATTATAAAATTTCACCTTTAATTGAATCTATAACATAATTGTAGATGGAAATCAGTGATGGTGGAGATGAACAGTACAAGGAGTTGAATGTAAACATTGTGCATGGTTTACCTCATCAACAAAATGGGTAGGATTTTCTGTCTTCAATTTACAACAATAACAATTTCATCCTTTTTTTTGTAGGTATTTATGGCTGTTTAATGAAAATATTGCAAGCATGATTGTGACAGTTTTGTGATAAAATATGCACAGTTTGTTTTACACAACGAAATTGCTAAAATGTCAATGTCATTTGATGATGGCAAAGTCTGGATGGAATTTGTAGCGTTACTCTTTAAGAATAGACAACTAAGGTAGGATGGAAGAGGCAAAACATATATTGTAATGCGTGAACAAGTTCTGACGATTAAAATCAGGTCATTACTGGTCACATTCAGACATAGATACTATTCTTATTAAAATACACAGTTCACACACAATCACAATTAGCCACAAACTATATTGACTTGTAAATTACTCTGAAGGTTTTAATATTTTACAAAATCTACTGTTAATAGCAAAATACAGCTTACTAAAATAGGTGATAGTGAGTGCATGTTTAAACATAACAATTAAATCATCTTCAAAATTTTCACCATTAGGTCTGATTTGTTTATAAACATATAACTCGTATTAGTAATTCATTGATATTAACCAGTCACATAAAGTCATAATATATAGAAACAGTCAGATGATCACAAACATCAAAAATAAAGTAGTAGTATATAATTAAATCCATAACCTAATAGAACCTGTCAAAAACCTGAAATGCTAAATTAAATATGATCATACATATCACAATGTAAACATTCCCATATGTCACAATCAATACCTTGTTTTACAACTCATAAATGGTAAAGTTATTGAATGAATTCACTATTTTCATAACATAGGTGTAATTTATTGTAATAAACATTGTAAAACTATAATCCAACAAATACACAGGTGATGAATCGACAATGAAAGAATTTGAAACCACAAAGAATATCGTCATGTTTAACAAATTATGATATGCTATTTGAAATGGTTGGTTGCATTTTTGACTTCAATTTTCGTGGTTTATGGTTAAGTGGCACTGTGTCCTTGCATGTCCTACGATTGTGACCAGATTCATCGGATCTTCCACATTTCACTTGTGATTTCTCATGAGTAACTTCTTCCTCATCTCAGTAGGACGGCCGAATTTTTTTTTTTTGATTTGGGGCAAATACGGTTATATTGTTCATATCCTCCGGCAAACTCCTATATGCTCCATTACCTATAGGCATAACTGTCTATGTGTAGGTATTCACGTATACATTTGTCGTGTAAAAATTCGAGCTGAAATCATACACATCAAGCTTCAATATTACAAACACTACTAGTGTGTGTGAACATGTAAGTTGATCCACCTGAAATATTCTAATATTGCATGTGCGTTGAGTTACATCAATCATGTACGTTAAAGAATCATCTCGCACTTCAAATAAAGTGTGACTTGCAGCGGAAACCTAAAATTAAATAAACCAATTATTATTGTGTATTTAAGAGGGATACAGTTATAAATGTGTTTATCACAATCTACATATTGAACATTGTATTTACCTTTAGATTTTGCACATCATGGCTCATTTTCCTCAGCATCTTTTTGTACTTGGTTGCAAGTTTTGAGAAAGTGCCATGTGTGTTGTCCTTATTCTTGCAAAACCAAGATTGGACCATTTGTCATAATAACTCAATAAGTGCTTCAATAGGGTAATTTTTATGCCTTTGTGACTGCATTTACATATTCAACAATGTTCGACGTCATAGTATAGTATCGTTTTGTTGATAAGTGTGCAATTTGGACCATATTTCATATCCATCTTCCAACTACAAAATAAATTTTGTTTCATCCGTATTATAATAAAATAATGTAACATGTAACAATAAATAAAATATAACTCATACATTAAACAACCATGGTTACAGATAGTCACAGACACTAAATAATATCACAGAGTAAGTCACAGGCAGTCACAATATAAGTTATAGATAGTCACGTACCAAATATCATTTGATCTCTTCATCTATCGAGTTCAATTGTTGCATTTGGTATTCAAATTCATCTATTGTATACGCTTGTACAACAACATTGAATACATATGTGTCGTTGTGAACTGATTTTGTGTAACGGGTTTTCAAATATTTAAGCAAATGATCTGAACAAATCCCATATATTTAATAGCATTTCTTGTGCTATTATGTCTGTCTAATACTATGCATAGTCCGTCTCTTGATCCATATGCCATCTTCAACATCTCAAGAAACCATCTCCATTTGGTGGTAACAATTTTTGTGGTAGATGAAAAGCCTCATCCTATTTATACAAGGGACTGTAACAATTTGGTGGTGAAGCAGGAGGTAACTCTTCTTAAATCTCTTATAGGAGAAACTTTTGAACTGATGACACTAGATGCAAGGAATATCATGATCCCCGTATTAGAGATCATCAAACCTGGACACAAGGTAGTTGTCCCTAATGAAGGAATACCGATTTCCAAAGATCCTAGGAAGGAGGGTAATCTGAGGATCCAAATTGGTGTCTGTTCCCCTACACGTGTAAAATCCAATTTTTTTTCATTATATAGAATTATTTATTTTATATACTATATTTTAATATTTTGGAAAGTTAGGAACTAAAGTGATATATATAAAATTTTATTTTTATAAGAGTCAAGTATTTTGATATTGATGGAGTAATGATAAGTATATTGATATTGAGCTGGTTAGATAGATCGTAATTAATTATGTATATTAGGCTCAAGAAAAAGTTATTTCGGATAAGCGAGGCCCAAGTTATCGAGGTCAAAAGATATTACCTTAAAATGTAATTTAGTTAAGTTATTTCATGAATTGAGAATTTTAATGAGAAGCCACATGTATGATATGTTTTTTTCAGTTATGGTTAGTTTGACATATGTGAGAATCCTAAATTGATAAGATTTAGTCAATTTTTTGTTTTGAATACTCTTATCCAATTACTCTATCCCACTCCCACACGTTTCCCACTATGCTCCAACTTTTTAGAGTTTATGTTATTATTGCATATGTACATATAAATGTATGACCTAATGGTGAATATACAAATAAAATATACTTTTATGCACGGCACACAAGCAGAGGTAGGAAAATAGTTTGGAACGTGATTTTGGAGTTTTTATCTTTCAAGAACTTATTTAATCTAACAAGGTAGGATAACGAGGTGCAAATGTTTTTATCCTGTTTAAATTGTTTATATTCATGTTGTTGACTTATTATGCTTATGAAAGTTTAAAGATATGATATGCATATTATGACCATCCGGTATCAAAGATATGATGTTTATTAAGCTCTTACCGGTTTCTAAAGATATGATGATTGTATGATATTTTGACACATGTTTTAAATCTTTTATTTGGGGTTACACCATTATTTTTATGTCGTACTGAATATTCCCACGTACTCACCCACTTTTTCCCCTACTCCTCACAGGTTAGTACGGGTCGTTGGTTGGCGGACAATAAGGTGCAATCGTGGTACCAAGATTTATGGAACTCGGTAAAAATAATCCAGTGTAACAAGGCATTATTTTAAATTTCAACAATTTTTCTTAGTTTTATTTAGAAATTTAAGACATGTTTTATTGCATTATAAATTTAAAACTGTGTCATGTTTTATTTGGGAAATTAACATTTTATTATTTATCTAATAAAATATATATGCATTTTTTTTAATATTTATTTGGTTATGAGATTTTATCAATTTAATTGTGCACATTAATTTTCTATATTTACATAGTTAAAGTTGATAGTTTTGATGACGATTAAAAAATTAAATTTTAGGTCGTTATAGTTTAATATTAGAGCTTTATGTTTAATTTTCTGTAGACATATATGTATTTTTATAACGAGTAAAAAAATCATGAATTGTTACAGCCATGTCACTGTTCACGTTGAACAGTGACAGACGCATCACTTTTCACGTGAACAGTGGAAAAAACATAAAAAGAAAAATGTTTGTAGGTGTATTTTTTATGATTAAAAATAATTGTTATATTTATTTAAAATATAAATTAGACGTGTGTATTTTTTTAGTAATTGGTATTTTATTTTCAAATAAAAAATGAAAATAAAAAAATGATTTAAATGATAATTAAAAAAAATTGAATGTGACGATGTTATATTAATATTGAGCTTTCATGTTTTAAATGATACATTAATAGTTGATTATTTGTTTTTCGTTTCCTTGCGTAACGTTTGTTAAAAATTAATATTTTTCTTAAAATATATGAATTTAAGAATGAAGTAAATTTAAAATCTTAAATATGTGAAAGATTTTTGGCACTCGACCACTAATTGGCCACCCTCCGACGACTCGAAGGTATGTAAAAGGGGTAAGAAAAAAAATTTATTCAAACATTTTGAATAATTTACATCTTTTAAATTGCCTACTTTTAAATTTTAAGATATGCTGAATTTATAATATATTATGAGAATATGGGTATAACATGTTAGACTGGTACGTGTACATGACGAGTGACTCAATATTAATTTTTTTTGGGAAATGACACCACCTACCCATACGAATTTGATGCGAATTTATTGCGAGCAGTACAAGAGTTGAGTAGGCAGAATCAAGTACCTCCACCACAAAATGCACCGCCATAGGAAAATGCACCTCCATTTGTCCCGGGAACTATCTCAACTCTTGTACAGTTTTGTAGGTACAAGCCTCCTACTTTTGACAGCGGTTCTGACCTACTGGCTATTGAGGACTGGATTAGAGGTCTGGAATGCATCTTTTGACACATTACTTGTATGGATACACATAAAGTACTATGCGTGGAGTTTATGTTTGTTGGGGCAGGTAGTCACTGGTAGAAGTCTGTCTCATGCACTAGGACCAAAGAGCAGCAGCGCAACCTGACTTGTAAGGACAAAGTGATGGCAAAGTATTTCCCACATGCTTTGAGAGATTTCAAGGAATCAGAGTTTTTGTAGTTTGGACAGTGGGATATGTTGCTTATTGATTATGAGATGTAGTTTGAGCAGCTCTCAAGATATTCCCCCGACTTGCTAGATACAGAAGTTAAGAAGACCAGGAGGTTCGAAAATGGACTACCCCCAATGATCGGCATGATCATTATGTCTCATCATTTCACTTTATATCGTAAAATGTTGAAGACGGCTCACGCTATTTCATATCAGAGGACTATATTTGAGCAGTATACTTAACAAGGCAAGGAATCATTAGGAAAAAGAAAGTGAAATGATCAGAGCAAGGACAGACGCAACTGGCGAAATAAAAGACCAAGCACATGAGTTCATATCGGTGGGACGAGTGGGAGTATTACACCTCGTCATAAGTGTAATAAAATCCACATGTGTGAATGCTTGCTTGGGAAGAACATATATTTTCGGTGTGGTAAGCCGGGATACAATGCTTTAAATTGTACTGAGCCTCCAAAAAAGAAGGATGCTGATCACGACAAGAACAAGAAATAGAAGGCACAAGTTTTTGCACTGAATCAGCATGAGTCGGAGTAGGATCCGAATGTGATTGCAGGTATTTTATTTAAAGTACCTATTTATGTTTTTCGATTTTACATTCTCTGTTGCTAAGTCTAACACTATAGTTATGAAAATAGGTATTCCATTTTTATCTGATATACCTGTTTACGTAATTTTTGATTCGGGGGCTACAAATTCTTTTATCTTTGCATCCTTCCCCGTTAAGTCTAACTTTGCATGTGTGAAAAAGAATATTGAATTAGAGGTTAGCATCCCTTCAAGAAGAACTCTTTGCAAAATTCAAATGACTAAGGCGATGAAGTTGGAGATTGACGAAAAGGTACTATTTACAAAATTATACCTTTTAGACATGAAAGACTTCGACGTTATTCTAGGCATGGACTGGTTGTGACTCAATCATGTGACCATTCAAAATCACGAGAAAGAAGTGTTGTTTCACAAATCAGGAGAGAAAGAATTTCATTTCTTTGGAGCAAGGTTCAATTCTCTACCTCGCATTGTATCGGCTTTACAAGAGGAGAATATGCTTAGAAATGAATCATGCCAGGGATTCTTAGTTAATATTATCGGTTCCACACATACAAAAACAATCGTTAATGATTTTAACGTTGCGAGAGACTTTGCAGACATATTCCTAGAAGATTTGCCAGGAATTCCACAAGATAGGCAAGTAGAATTTACAATTGACTTAGTTCCCGGAGTGACACCAATTTCTAAGGCCCCGTACAAAATACACTAAAAGAACTTCAAGAATTTAAGTTACAATTGGAGTTCTGCTGGAAAATGGTTTCATTCGACTAAGTGTATTTCCACGGGGCGCTCCAGTACTCTTTGTGAAGAAGAAGGACGGGAGTATGAGGATGTGCATTGACTATCCAGAATTGAATTATCTGACTATCAAAAATAGATACCCACTACCAAGAATAGAAGATTTATTCGACCAGTTAAGGGGTGCAATGATGTTTTCAAAGATCGACTTGAGGTCGGGATATCATCAGTTGAAGGTTAAGGCAAGCGACATATCGAAAACTGCTTTCAGGACTCGTTATGTACATTATGAATTTATTGTCATGCCTTTTGGTTTGACCAATACTCCAGCTGTATTTATGGATCTACTTAACTGGGTCATCCATCAGTACTTAGACCAGTTTGTCATAGTATTTATTGATGACATACTGGTATAATCCAAATATAAGAACCAACATGAAGAATAACTATGAATAGTACTCGAAACTTTGAGGAATGAGAAATTATATGTCAAATTCAAGAAGTGAGAATTTTGGCTTGATCGAGTGGGTTTTCTTGGTTATGTGGTTATCGCTCAAGGTATTGAGGTAGACCCTGTTAAAGTGGAAGCAGTAACTAATTGGTCTAGATCGACCAATGTAGGTGAAGTTCGCAGTTTCTAAGGGTTGGCTGGCTATCATTGGAGATTTATTAAGGGTTTCTCCAAAATAGCAGGTCCGATGATTCAATTGACTAGAAAGGGAGTGAAATTTCAGTGGACGAAAAAATTTGAAGAATGTTTTCAAGAACTCAAGTAGAGATTAGTTTC
>CAIGRK010366480.1:0-15038 GCA_903798315.1 Fraxinus greggii | reverse complement strand
GTATAAAATCAAATATCAATCTCTATGGGTTCGACACTCTAACTGCATTATTATATTACAAAACTTGACACTGCACACTTGCGGTATAAATCGCGTTATAGAAAATGCGTGACACCTTAATAGTCTTCCACGAACTGGTGCTAAAATTAGATGAAAATCCATCAAAATTCAAACATCAACGACCATAAACGGCTATATTTTTTTTCTATGCAATCGCATTGGCCAACCATAAACGGCTATAATTTTTTTTCTATGCGGTTGCATAGGTTTGGCCTATGCGACTGCATAGTTAAGGCAGCCATAGGGCCTTCAGTCCCGGTATGTGGATTTGCGACCGCATGCCATATTGAACTATGCTGTCGCATAGTTCATCTTTTTGGCCTCAAAATCCCTTCTTTTTTTTTTTGTTTTTGATAAATTCTACAACCAATTTTATTAGCTTTTGAACAATATTTTCAAATGAATACATTCAAAAGAGAAAGAGAGAGAGGCCAAGACAAAGATGAGATGATTAGAGAGAAGTGTGTATCATTTCTACCGTTAGCTAGCAAACGAATTAAAATAGAAAACCACAAAATTTACAACAGCAGGTGAACAACTCGGAAGATCTATAGCTGGACAAGAATGTACTCGTAAAACAACCACAATATTGACTCGAGGTTAACATTAAATTTATAAAGACTAGAAAGGAAAATGATGCCAACACACCTTCATTTATGAGGGCATCGTGAAGCAGAAACATGCTTACAGGTGCTCTAAACTTTTGATATCTGTGCAGGCCAAAAAAAGAGCAGGTATACACCCTTAACTTGATTTGGTGGTAGGACCAGTTGAGTTAAGAACCCGTTGCCCCGGGGAAAAGTTCCGATATTTTATTGAAAACATCCATAACCTGAGATGAGCATCGAGTAACCTTTGCCTTAGTGCCAACATGAAAAATCAAGTGCAGTAGCAGAAACAGCAAAAGTCTTAATGCGAAGTGAAACAAAAGAGAGATTCATGTTCGATTGGATTGAACTATGCAAAGATTCATAATAAATTTCAACTTACCTCTTTGTCGTTTTGATACTTGGTGATACTCAGAGGATTCTGAGAGCACTGCAAAAAGATACAACCATCCCGAAGTTCAATAAGGTAAATAGTACAAAACAAGATTTTTTTTTCTTTGATTTGATAGTAAAATCTTGGAAGGAATTAGAAACCAAGTAGGTCCATTACCTTGCAGGGAAACCCCAGAAGAAAAGGAAAATTTATAATGGATGACGAAAGGACAAGAAGCTACTTACATCCATAATAGCTGCTTGAACTCGAGGATTTTGGAATGCCATAGCAACATCGGGATTTGCCATGATTTTAGATATGACTTCCTCAGGCGTAAGCCCTATTTGATCTGCAAGATATATCAGGCGAGAAACAATAAGTGCTTCATGTTTGCTATTGAAAACAAGTGGAAACTGAACAGATGAGATTTTAACTTTTTTTATATTTAATCCTATTCGATCTTCTGAAATAGGATGGACCAACAGGCATATGCAGCAAAATAATCAGCAGCGTGTAGAACTCACCAAACTGTTGCTTAATCTCGGGACTGCCAAGATCAAAACTCTTCAAGGAGTCCATCATGCGGTTGTCCCATTCTGGGCTACCTCCCGTGTTGTTTCTGTGAATATTTAACCGAAAGGGATAATCAATTACCGTCAAATCAATTATACGAATATTAACACCTTCATATATATGAAAGCTAAATATTTTTGTGTAACATGCATGGTGGAATATTTTATAATAAACTTACAGCATGTCCTGCAATTGTTGACGATACTGTGGATTTTGTAGCATCCCTGTAGCATCATATCCACTAGTCATTTAGAATTGACATACGAGATTTTACATTAATGCATTTTAGTTAAGTGGATTAGACATATGTAAATTTAAAGTAGCTGACATAAAATTCTCAACTAGTGTTTGTTAGTGTTCAGTATGATCTAATACAGCTAACATAAATGCAGTTAGGATTCAAATTATACTAAAACAATTTGACGGACAATAAAGAAAAATTTTAGCAAAATTTAGAAGGGCAAAGCTTTGTGATTATAAGGTCATAATTCAAATTTTGAAAGATGGGAATAGCCAACATTTATGATACAAGAACACTCCAACTAGGATAGTGTATCCATGTCCAACATGTGTTCTATCGAATACTAGAACTCGAACGCTCCATGACATTGTTGCCAAGCCGCACGCCATGCCTTAATTTTTTTAATATATTTTCAAATTTCTAATGCTTGAGGGATATTTTAGGGGCATTGTTCGAGCAAGTGTTCGACATGACGTGTCGTGTTTTATATTTAGAAGTACAAAAATAATGATATAATGTATAAATTTAAAACTTTAATGAATTTGAATCGACTATGTGCGTAAGCCTTCGCAAGTAAACGTTTCACCAAGAAACTTACCTTTGCAAATGACATGAAATGGATAATCCGTGTTTTAACAAATTATTTAAATCCCGGAAAAACAGCACAAGTTCTAGCATCCCTAAACTTAAACGGGTAATAGAAAAACAAACTCACATTTAAAGGTAGTAGGATTCCTCATCTCCTCTGGTAAATAGCTGAAAGAGAAAAAACAAACAATGGTTATTAATAATATGATTATGATTTGTGAAATATCAACAATTTAGGAGAACTATGTGATGTTAAGAGGACAATGCTTGGTGGTACACAGTATTGGACAAAATAATGAACAACATTTTAACTTCTTTTTTATGAAAATCCTAATAGAGATATTATTTAATTTACTTTCCGAAATTAATAAGTGTTTTATTTAATAGATTTTCTAGTATTTTATTACTTGTTTATATTCAAATTGGATGCTTATTTTAGAAAACATAGTTAGGATTTGATTTAATAAATTATCTAGAAATTTTCTACTCAAATTAGACAAATTTAGGCATTGTTTGAGCCTCATTATTTGGCAAAAAATGTATTTTTGAATAGTGATTGACAGAGAACGTGTAGTTAAAAAAAAATAAGGCAAAATTTCTGGTCTATGTGTAATATTATTTTATTGAAGAATATGGTTGAAAGAAGAGAGAAAAATGTATTTTGAAAATAATGTGAATCAAACAAGGGCTTAAACTCTATATAAAGAGAGCTTATGCATTGTAATATATACATTTTCATATTGAATAAAATTGATATTTTACGCCTCTAAATTCTATCTTTTCCCTCCCTTTTCCTCTTCCTTTCCTAGTCTTGTTCTTATTCAATTGTGTTCTACGTCAATTTGCAAATGATGGGAATCTTAGTAGAAATATTATTTAATTTACTTTCCAAAATTAAATACAGAATTTAGGAAATGTAATTAAGGTTTTATTTAATAAATTTTTTAGTATTTTATTAATTGTTTACTTTCCAAATTGGATGCTTATTTTAGGAAACATAATTAGAGTTTGATTTAATAGATTTTTTAGTAATTCTCTAATTAGACCATTTCAAACTCTATAAAGGGGGCTTATACATTGTAATAGGTAAAGTTTGATATTGGATAAAATGGATATTTTCCATCCTCTAAATTATTTTTATTCCATCCATCCATCCATCTATCCATCCCTCTTCTCTTTCTCTTATCTCTTCCTATATCTTTCTCAATCTCGTCCTTGTTCAACTATATTGTACATTACTTTTACTTCCTTCAGACTATCCAATACTATTCAATTCGCCATGAATAGATGTCTAAGCAACTTCTCAAGTCTGCTCTCCTGCTTAAGGTTATTTTTTCATAAACTTCCAAAAGCCATAACCTAGAAGCAATATTATTTTGTACGCAACCACCAAACATAGATTTTATAAAGGGTTTGATTAAAAATGGCTATGTTAATCCATCTACAAAATTTCGAATGGCATTCATTCTTTGGCTATGACGAGCATTTTTCAATTCAGAGTATAAATTCTTTACTACATAGAAAATGAGGTTAAATTGGGAAAGGGAATTCTAAACTACATAGTTTGCGAAAGAAAGAATGAATGAGAATAATGAATTCTAAGCCACTTCCTTGAGGTGAAGACATGTCATCATTCACGTATCACCTGCTTAATTGAACATCATTTCACTGTAAACATAAATAACCAAGACATGTGAATGATGACATATGAACTATGGTATTGAGAAATATAAAATAAAGTTGAAGGTTCTCTTACGGATAAACCATTTTTTGTACCATCGGATCATCCATCATTTTCTCCAAAGCTTCCACTGACAAGAGGGGATTTGTTTGTTCTGCCGATTACAAGAGAAAACACTTATCAAAACTGTGAAATAAATGAACCCACTCCCCAAAAATGGATTACAACTACATCACATTTTGTGGGAAGGATTTGATAGCATTGGACCCTATAACAATGGAAAATAAATTAAAATATTATCCTTTACAGTGTTAGTCTTGACTGCTACTATATACCAAACATGCACTTATAGTCGGTAAACACAAATGTATGAGAAACAATGAATATACCAAGAATAGCATAGTTAGACTCATGCATAACAACCATCCTATATCCAATTACAAGATGTAATGCAAACTAAGTGCATAATTGGTAGGTGATTAATTTATAATCACTTTTTTGCCAAACCTACCTTTTATCAGCATATCTCATACGACCCATAACTACGACTCGCTTAACCAGACATTCCATAAGACCTAAACCTTTTTATCACTTAAATTTTAATTTAATCGCCAACCAAACATGGACTAAAATATTTAGATAAAAAATACTGTGACATGAGAAACGGACATAATTCTTACATTAGCAAGAACAGACTTTAAAAAAAATAAAAAATAAAAAAAAATCACTCTCTCAAACTCAAAGAAAGAAGGCAAAAGCAGCTCGCATTAATATCAAACAAAAGTAAATTCAAAAGGGCATTTTTCGAGGACAAACGCAGGCATAACATTATCCAAGCAGTGCTTTACACGCCAATTGACAACATCAATATATACAACATGGATCGTATGATAGCAGATTCCCTCTTTTCAGAAGATTTAAACACTTGTCAAGGAGATACAAATGCATAAACAGTATGTCAGCACAAGTTTACATGTCAATCAAATATATGATATGATGAGTACTTAGTTTGATACACCTTCACATCCGTTGAGGGCACTAACAGAATTTGTATGCACACAAATCCAACTTTAATTTATTTGCACATAGTGATCAGCAAAAAATTTTAATTTCCAGTGATATGTGACTAATGTGTACTCTATGAACATCCTTAATTTTTCTTCAAAACAACCGTAAGATCAATCGAAAATAGGAATATACAAAGAAAATTAGCAAAATCCAGTATGAACAAATACTCATCAAATAACAAAAATAATATGCAGTAACATAAATCAGGCTCATTGAACTGTAAAAAAATAAAATCAGTCTCCACAAAGCGAAAGAACTGCATATTATGGGGTCTGCATCGTCAACTGGATAAATGAAATTTCCCAACTTACTGGTGGAAGGACCTTCTGAAAAACCAGTTCCTTGCTTCGAAGCAGATCCATTTTCAGAAACCTTTGGAGATGTTCAAATATTACAATGACGATAATTTTATCGCAAATCATAACAGTATCCACAGATGGGAGTTCAACTTACTTGCTCGAAAGACACAGGATCCTTCGATGCGTCTGTCTGTATCGATTCTTCATAATTCATAAAAGCACTTTTCTTGAATGTTTCTTCAGGGGAAACATCTACAAAAGCTGCAAAAAAAGATGGAGATGACAACGAAAGCGATTCAGATCCAAATAGTGTAATAAAACCTCAATACTAGCCACCTCAATTTCATCCCACAAAAAGAATTGGGTATCCGGATAATGTCAATGGCAGAGAAATTGAAAGACGCTGTTACTTGGAAGCAAAAATAATAAGAAATGACCCACCCACTAACAAAGCAAAAGGAAGCTTTTCGTTTCCTCTTGTTGGAAGTATGAGAATGACTGTTTAGCATAACATTATTAATGTTAGCAACAGAAAGTAATCCATAAATACCGTATCTCTTCGGTCCCTTCCCTGGTTCTACAGTCTCTTTGACAGCTGCAGATGGAGGGTCTTCCACTTTGGTCGCAGGTACATCAACAGTTACAGGTTGAGAAGCAACAGGTGTTGAAGTTGTAGTTGCATCTGATGTTGGGTGTCTGGGTGGGGGAAATGGGAAAGGTGACGAAGGTGACCCGGGCGAAAAGGCAGCATTACCGAATTGATTATTTTGAGTATTCATCTGTCCCATCAATGTCTTGAAAGCTTGTTGCATGGCAATATTCTGCATGAATGAGATATTTGCGGATATGTCAGAGAAATGAAAAGAAACCACAATTTATCGATTCCAGTAATATCAAAGTAATTGAATTGATAAATATGCATGTCATAAAGATGAACGTGAATTTGATCCAAAAACTCACTATTATGTTAAGACTGAAAAGTCCATTAGACTATTTATTGTTTTAAATAAGATGCACAAATGGACCATTTCAATTGTCATAAAGCATTACAAAGCATCAAAGCAATCCCTTCCACCAGATCTCAACAGAAATAATTAACCCCATCCTAGACAAACAAGCATCACACATTTCTCCAGATCAACTAAGTCCTTAATAATAAAAAGCAAGTTGTCTTGTCCTATCTTTCAATGCCATCATTGCAATTAAATAATGCAAACTTGTGTTATCCCATATAAATGAGTCTCTCCAAACTCTCGTCAATGCATCAGTGAATGCATTGCATGCCAAGTATTAATCCATTGATGCACCTGTCTTCCATATTAAACCTATTGCATCTATTAATAGTCAAGTATCAACCAACTTGGGCTGAAATAACCACACAAATGAATAGCAAAATCCTTAAGAGGCGTACCTCAATGAGGTCAAATTCTAATATTCTATCCCTCACTCTAGAACATTATCCATTCAAACTTCAATTTTACGTGGTGGTGGAAAAACAGGTGAGACAGCTTGGACCAAACTCATTTCAAGCATAAACTCGCTTGGTGGCCTTGCATTAATGAGTTATTTTCTTTTCTTCACATACATTTTCCAGAGAAATCCTGCTGACTCAATGTGTGAAGACGCCAAGTAGTAAAAACGCAGTATAATTACTTTAAGTTGTTCCCAAAAAGGTAAGTACATCTTATGCTACAAAGTACAAGCAGTTTTCGTTATGCTGAGCTGACATGACCCAGTGTTGGTGCAATCATGTCAATAGCTTTGTTCTGATATGCAAGATTTCCATCTTAAAAAATCCTTGGACGATCACATGATAAATCCTCCATGTTATGCATTTGTCCACACCATCAACATAACCAGATATATACAAAAAACTACAGTGAGTACTGAGAATTGAAGCTTTGAAGCTACCCATAAGCAACAGTTTGATGAGCCTCAAAAATTACATATTTTTCAATAACTCATTACTCAGACCATTGATCATTCGTCCCAGAAACTACAAATATTACTTGGGTTCTCATACATGACCATTGTCTCAAATTTATAAGAACAGTAACTTCAAATTTCTGAGCTAAAAAAAAAAGTAGAAAGATACCAATAATGTCAAAAGACGAATAATTTAACTGTGGCGCCCCTAGATGATTTCAAGGTCATCTTAGGGACAAAGTTCTTGGAACCAACTTCTTGATAAAATCTGAAATTTTGGAAGAAGAAATTTTAAGGAGTTGGATCTTTTCTGGTAACCGAAAACCTAGATCTACCATACTTCCATACAATTTTATGTATAACTCATTGATCAACCACGCTTCCTTTGAATTTAGCCTTGTCTGGCGAGGAATAAAATTAAATTTTTAGTAGATTTTGATTGAAGTTGATGAAATGTGTGGACCATAAAATGTGTGGTTAAAATTAATTGTTGACTTTAACTTAAATTAAAATCTAGATTTTAATTTGTACCAAACAGGGACTTAGTATGTAACTGTTAATAATTGCATTTGAAATTGTTGGCAAGCTTGTTTCCATTGGAAAAATTTATGCACCAGCAAACAAACATCATTATTGATATGAAGTCTTCGTTAAAGCTGACAACACAACAATAAGGGTAACAGATCATCATTTGTTCAACAATCTAAAGATCAGTCACGAGGGCTAAAGATTTGCCCAACAAACAAAGAAATAATTTATTGAGTTCTTGAAAAATACTGGGCATTAGCTAAAAGTCTATACAACTAATCTTTCAGGGAAAGACATCCTGGCAAACATTTAGTAGATCCATGGGAAGTTTAAATCTGATTTAACCTTACAAGATAAAATACTCTAGATGCTACTTGATGAATTATGAAAATAATGTCCCAGTCAAATCAACTAGTTTTCAAAAACTGAAAGAAATATGCAACAAGAAAAATTACGAAGCACAATTAGCTCGGGGGAAGAAGTTACTTGCCTTTAGGTAGGTAGCCACCTGCAATGTAATGAAAATGGTAAGAAAGAAATGTAAGAAATCTTCCATGAAGTAGATAAAAGAGAATGATTTTAAGAACCAAGAGTTTTAAGAAGCAATAACAATTGACAAGCAGTATCCTCTTACATACCCATGAAAAGAGTGCTGAGAGGCCAACACCAACTCCAATCCAGAAGAGAGGTGACCCCCTATTTTGAGTGAGGAGTGTCATGCAACATGTTAATACCCGAGAATAACTATTAGTTTGAAAAGTGGAATTGTTGACACGTCAGTCTAGTTAGTGAAAAATTGCTGACAGGAACAATATCACCAGAAATGTAGATTAATATCGTGTGCGAGATAATTACACTTGAGAAGATGGAGAAGGCACGGAAAGCTGTGGATTTACACCAACTGAAGATGTTTCTTGGCTACTTGATGTAGTAGTGCTTGCAAAACAGTCCCTCCCCACTTTCTCCAACACTGCATGAGGATCAGAAGAAAAGGATGAGCAACCGTAGAAGAAAAGACACTGCAGAATAGCAGAAATAAATGATAAAACATCAAATCCATTGCAAAGACAAGTCACGAGTACAAGGAGAAAGAGTGAAGACATATTTTATTGAAAAGTGACAGCTGCTATTTTATATAATATGTACTCTTAGAGAAGAGAAATCACTAAAAGCATGTATGGCTAAACTTACAAGTTAATTTTGTTAACAAGCATTTTTGGATAACTTACTTTTCTTATTGTTAAGTAAAAAGTTTCTTATTTTGCAAGTGTCTCTTACGTTACTCGCAAAATAACGTACTTATTTCCACGTTTGAGCAATAAAAAGATTATTTATTTTAAAACTTAGCCAAGCATGCTCTAAAGCCAAAAAAATAGTCATTGGCAATAAAGCTGATGCCATAATAATTGTATGTGGAGAAAATGCTCAAAGAACTAAATAACCCAGGATCTAGATCTGCCTTCCTCCATTTCAGAAACAAAACTATTATCACAGAAAATAAATTTACCTAAGCATAGACAAACTAGCACCAATGAACATGAACCAAACTAACCAACACATTAACCTCTATTCTTAAATTCGTTATCACATGCCATGCAGGTCCAGAAAGAACATTTTCAAATGGACATTCATAATTCCGACTATTAAGTTTGAGGGTTGAGTGCTCTATGTAGCTAATTACCATTTCACATCATTTCTCTTTTGCTTGTCACAACGAAAAGAAATATTAAGAAACCCTTCTCCCGATCCCAATCTCTTCCAACTTTTCACCATTTGTGCAAAGATTCCAAATGCCTAACATTAGAGAATCTCAATAGAGTGAAACCCAAACCATATCGAAGCAAATATTAACAGAATATGAGTAAAGAGAAAACCAGGTATGCTCGTTAAGATAGAGCACATATTCAAAGGTACTAGGTATATAGGCCCCATTGATTTAACTTAAGCACGAGACTTCATCGCACAAATGCCAATCCAACCATTATCTTTGGATTGATAACAGTGGCGGTGCTCAATCCCTAAATCCAGAAACCTGGTAATATAAGTGTTGGCTCTCTATGGAGGATGCATCATTTCTACCCTTACGATACAGTCCCTTTAATGTATTACAGAAGGGACATTATTATTATGTACGTTGGTACTCACAAGAAATCATTAGAAGATATCATCAACAGGACATATGCTCGTGTCCAACTCTTTGTTGTTACCTACATCCTCATTGACCATTCCTCATAATACTGTTACGTAGGGCACCTAGTAAATTGTTGGGCTGGATGCTTTATATGGTCTTAAAGCTAGGTTTTCAATGATTTCGGGTTGTGTCATATCCATTTTATTCCAACAACTCTGGAAACATTTACCCCTACACTAGCGTGAAGACATTTTTTTTTCCCTTACGCATACTAGAGTTGTACCCAATTTGATCTGCCTCTTCTTATGCAAATGGAGATAGATTATCTACAGATAATAGCACCAGCGTGTGTCAAAAACATCTTCCCCAACAGTCACCTGCAATGAAACTCCTAAAGTAATGTTTTGAGACAATCACCACCACTACAGTGATGTTATCATCAAGTCCACCATGATAGAGACACAACATTCTCTAGGCACCAATAATATCAATACAGCCAATCAAGTCTCCAGGGCACCATGAAACAGGTGTGCTATCCTAAAATGTGATAAACCTACAACCTAGCCTCCATTTGGCAAAATTTATATATTATTTATAAATGATCAAACTTCATTTTCAATTAAAAATTCCAATGGATCCACAAGTACTATCTACTTTTCCAACACTCATTTCTATCCATTTATAATTAAACTGTTTATAAATTCTTCCCAAATGGAGATATTTTTTCAGAAATGTTTTTCTTAACTTATAGCTTTTTAGATGTTTTCAACTCATTCTAATCTGAAGGGAGAACTAATATGGTCAACAGCAAAATTCATCCATGTAATACACAGAGGGAACAAAAGCACCAGCGTGAACTAAAAATTTCTATAAACAGAAATTGACCTCAGTAAACATACAATTTAACACATACACATAATAAAGATTACATCTTTAATAAAAACAAACATATACGTGCATATATTAATATATGCAAACATATAAAAACAGCTACAGGAATAAAATCAATAATAAAAGTTGCATATTTACTAAAAGCAAGCCTATACGTTCACATACTGATAAAAAAATCACTACTTATTTTAAATATTAAATATAAAGATTTTATATTTAATAAAAGACGAAAACAGTGATACATAAATTTGTGATATAGGGGTCAATAAGTGAGATTTACCTATAGTTTTGGTTGTTTTGTAGCCCTGAAGTAAAGAAACAGCTGAAAATGAAGAATTTTCTTTGGTGGACCTGCCGTTTTTACTGGTTCTTTTGAGTAAATTTGGAAGAGCCAAAAAGGATTTATTAGAGAGAATTGTTTTTCTGGGATTTGGGGAAAGACCCAGCACAAATTTGGAGGATGAAGCAAGGCCTAGATTCTCCATCAATATCAAGCAAAAAAAGGGCTCTACAAACCTTAAGGAACCGTATATTTGTTGAGTTAGCAAGTTAACTCTCTGAATTGAAGGAGGGAAAAGAAAGAGTGAGGGGCACTGCAGGAGGTGAAATTTGAGCGTAATATGGAAGTGAGGATTGGATTCGTGGAAGGTGATACTTTCAAAATTGACGGGATCTAACGCCTAATTTTCGTTCTGAATTCTAACAATTACATATATTTTTTTTTGGGACGTCAGAAAGATGCTCTTAAATAATTAATTAATTATAAAATATTATTTTATTTAAAGGGCAATACTACTCGTTTAGTTAACATGTAAAAGTTAAACACTTCCGTCTTAAAATTTCAAAATCAACTGACTTTTCTTATATGTTTATTCCAATATAGATAAAAACTCTCTCATTTTTCATTTATTTCAGCCTAAAAATTTCAGAGATTGATCTAACGCTGAACAATTTTTTTATATCTACTACTTCGAATCAGTAAGTATATTTATGTATGTTTAATTTCATTTTTGTTAAATTAGTATACGTTTTTAATCAATAAATTTTATTTCGACATAGATTAACATGTAGATAATCTTTTTAACTGGTCTATAAATTTTTTAAGCATAAACAAGAAAAAAATTTATTTACATGTATATTCATGGTTGTTAACTGCCGTAACAGACGGTTATTAACAGTTGACTGTTAGGATTTTTTTTTTAATTCTGTTGTCCAATAATTGGGTCGATTTTTCGACTATTTTTTTCTTATAATTAAAAATTTTCTTTCATTGTTCCGATATAGTTGTAATCTCAGTTTGTTATTTTGGTGATTTTGGATGAAAAAAGATCTATAGGTATGGAAATTGATGAGTGATATACGTGGTGGTATTCCAAATTCCATAACATCGAATACATTATATGCGGAAATGTACCATGATTTACAAAATAAGTGAAAGTTGATCACTCTCAATACGATATGCAATTAAGCTTTCAATTCAACGAGCATTCATCCATTCCAATTCCACCTATAAGGTTGCTTTTGATATTGAAGTAAATTATCTATTTAAATTAAACAAAATGCACATAATTCCTCTTTGCGTGAGTTTAGTGAGGAAGAATGTCATCGAAGATAGCTCATGAGAATGATGTATTTATTCCTGAATCAATTGTTCTTCATCGTGATCTCGCCGTTAGGCATAAAATTCTATTGGTAGTTCACGACAACGAGAATGAAAATGAATTTACAATGAGGATTTGATTGCTTTATCTCGTCATAGACATGAGTGGGACTTCTGCGCAGGGGTGGATCGAATGAACCGTCATCTAATTCTTTGCGTATAGTTTCTAATGATGATGAATTATATGTTGAGCAACTGTTTGAAACAAAGAAATATTTGCAAGAAGTTGTGCACTGAATTGCACTAAAATATAACTTTGGGTTCAAATTAAAAAAATCAAACAAGTAATTGTTGACGATTATCTACGTCGACGACACATGTCGTTGGCATTTGCGAGCAATGAATATGGACATGAATAAATTATTTGTAGTTCGAAAGTATACACGGGGACATACTTACGAAGTGGGAATTCGTTAAATGATCACAAGCAAGCTCGAGTATGGTTTATTGGTCGACAGATAATGCACAAGTATCAGGACAAACGGAAGATCTATAGACATTTAAACATCATTAATGACGTTCGTCGAAAGTACGGAATGGTCTTAGCTACCAGAAGACCTGGAAGGCCAAAAATATGTGTGTTGGAGGATTTATAGGCTTGATCGAGGACAGCTCTGCTAAATTAGCTAGGTATTGCAATAATATGGGGATAACTAATCCTAGCTCTATATTTTTATTGAGACGGAGGGCGAGAATTGCTTTAAATTTTTCTTCNATGCACAAGTATCAGGACAAACGGAAGATCTATAGACATTTAAACATCATTAATGACGTTCGTCGAAAGTACGGAATGGTCTTAGCTACCAGAAGACCTGGAAGGCCAAAAATATGTGTGTTGGAGGATTTATAGGCTTGATCGAGGACAGCTCTGCTAAATTAGCTAGGTATTGCAATAATATGGGGATAACTAATCCTAGCTCTATATTTTTATTGAGACGGAGGGCGAGAATTGCTTTAAATTTTTCTTCATGGCCCTTGGACAATGCATTCGAGAATTTCAAAATGCGATGCGACCCCTAATTCTAGCCGATGGTACAACTCTGAAATCTAGATATGGAGGCAAGTTGATCATTGCTAGATGTAAAGATGTCAACATCCAAATTTACCCTCTTATATTTGGCATAGATGATAGCGAGAATGATTTGTCGATACGTCGGTTCTTCACAAAGCTGAGGGAAGTAATCGGAGAAGTGGAGGACCTTGTCTTTGTTCCTTATCGGGCATCGTCTATGCCAAATGGTATTGCAGAAGTTTTTCGCGAAGCACATCATAGGTATTGCATGTACCATATACAAGACAACATGTAGACTAGGTATCAGAAAAAAGGCATCGTTTCATTTTTAGGAGAGCGACCGAAACTTACAGTGTTGAAGAATGTAATAAGTTCATGGTGGAAATAGGAAGTAAATCATTCGAGACATGGGAGTATCTTACAAAATTGGGGATTGAACATTAGGCGCGGCTACATTTTCTAGGACATCGATACAACATTATGACGCTAAACAATGCTGAGTTTTTCAATGCATTATTCAAGAAGGATCAAGAGTTACCAATCCTCGCAATAATTAAGAACATTCGTAACAAGTTGTAGTAGTGGTTTAACGATAGACATGCAGAATCGCAGAGTTGCATGAGCGTGCTAGCACCTGCTCAAGAGGATAAACTTTTCAATGTTACAGAGGCTACGAGGAAGTTGAATATGGAACAGTTGAATGAGTTGCACTTCTCCCTGAAATGTGCATATAATATCGCATACATGGTGGACTTGACACATAACACCGCACTTGTAGTCGATTTTAACTAGAGAGTTTTCCACGTGAGCATACAGTCGCAGTAGCTATGTATAGAGGCTTTGTAGCGAGAACATTATGCTCTCCTTATTACATAGCTGACTATTGGAGAGCAGCGTATGTTGAGACTAGATTTCCTCTACCGAATGAAGTCGATTGGGAAGTTTCCGACCATATTCTCTCACTTAATAGTTTGTTGCCACCCGGAATTGAACCACATGTCCTAAACGTCCACTTACGTCTAAAATAACTTCTATCGAATAGTTTCCTCTTCCTCGTATGTACGACAAATGTAGAGCAACATAGCATACCGGCGCGAACCCAGGTAGGGGCAATGCGTAGAACTCACGGAATTAATTGAGAAACATCGTGAAAGCCCAAATTCAGGTTATAGACGATAGAATCTCGACCCACAAATTATTGAACCAAACAACCAAACAAAAAAGTTTGAATGGCCTCTTGATTACAAAACCAACGAACTTCGATTTGCAAATGCCACAAAAGGTGCCTAATCCTTTGATAAGTTCTAAAGGTTGAACGCCACAAATATTAAAACAATATTTGATAAGTTTCATAATGTTCAATAAAGAACAATTAGAGAGAAAATTCTCAATTACAATA